>APFE030978781.1:443705-542296 GCA_000404065.3 Pinus taeda
CCCACTTGTTGTTTTCTTTCCACAGGGGGCCACAGGAGAGCTTAGTCATTTTTCCAGCCCTGAAATGCCCATTGTTTCTCTACACCAAGAGAACTTCTCAGAGCTCACAAATTTGTCAATGCATCTGCAGTATTCTTCAAAGTGTCCACCTTTACCAGCAACACCTTTTTGTCTTCTATCATATCCCTCACAAAGTGATACTGAACATCAATGTGCTTTGTCTTTGAATGATAAGCAGGGTTCTTTGCCAAGAAAATTGCACTTTGGCTGTCACAGTCTATCCTTATAGCTCCCTGTACTAACCCCCATACTTGAACACAATCTCTGCAACCAAACTACTTCCTTGCTTGCATGAGTGGCTGCCATGTATTCTGCATCTGTAGTTGATAGTGCCACTACAGATTGTTTTCTTACTCATCCAACTGACTGCACCTCCAAATAGGTTAAACACATACCCACTTGTAGATCTTCTCTGATCCAGATCTCCAGCCCAGTCTGCATCAACAAAGCCACGTATATCCAACACTCTGTCCAATCCTGGTCTTCCTTGGTAGCACAAACCATAATCACTAGTGCCACGCAAATACCTGAAAACCCGCTTCACTGTTGTCCAGTGCTCCTTCCCTGGTTTTGACATAAACCTGCTCAATACTCCCACTACATGTGTAATGTCTGCTCTAGTACAGACCATTGCATACATCAAGCTACCGACTGCACTTGCATATGGAACACGGGACATGTCCTCTTCCTCTTCTTGTGTCTTGGACACTGTTCAGCAGATAACCTCACACCTACAGGAATAGGAACCTTCACCGGTTTACTATCCTGCATATAAAACCTCTGCAATATTGTCTCGACATACTTCCTCTGGTTTAACCAGAGCTTCCTCTTTGCCCGATCTCTTTTAATTTCCATGCCCAAAATATAGTTTGCAGCACCGAGATCTTTCATGTCGAATTTGGAGGACAATTGGGTCTTCAAATCCTGGATAATTTCTTTGTCATTTCCAACCAACAACATATCATCCACATACCAGACCAGATAAATAACATGGTCACCAATTAATTTAAAATACACACAGTGATCTGCTTTGCTTCTGGTGAAGCCAAGTCCCCATATGAATGTATCAAATTTCTGAATACACATCCGGTAGACTGTTTTAAGCCATAATAGACTTCTATTCTTTAACTTTTACATACCAGTTCTTTCTTACCTCATTCAACGGCAAATCCTTCAGAGTTGCTTCTGTAGATTCCTCTCCAAATCCCTGTGAAGAACAGTTGCCCTTCACATCATCTGTTTACCTCAAAATAAAGCGCAGGAAAAAGATAAAGAATCTAATAGAAGTTACCTTTGGAATAGGAAGAAAATATCAACAAAATCAATTCCCTTGGCACCCTAGTGAATATACCTTTTGGCTACACAACCGATGCTTATGTTTTCGCCTACCTTCCCTTCTAATTGTCACTTTTCTTGATCAGCCCATTTTTTTCTCTCAATGGTGGTTACCTTCCAGCCAGGCAGACGTCCACCAGACCCAAAGCCTACATTTTTTGTGCAAAGATGCCAATTTGAATCTACCATTGGCCTCCTTATTCCAGATTGTTTTTCCACCTCCTGAATCCACTCTCCTTCAGGCATTCTGGGATCAATCCATCAGTAATAGACAAAGCAGAGTTCTGAACAAAAAGCAATGGACTATACCTTTCTGGTTGCCTCTTTTCCTCCGCAGCTAACTTCTCACAGCCGAGTTTGTGGCTCTTCATCTTCTGATTCCTCCTCTGCTACAGAGTCTGATTCTTCCTCCTTTAGTTCAAACTCTATCTTCACAGGTTCCTTTGGTTGGACCTCATGTTTAATAACATCTTTCACCTCTCTGAACACCACATCTCGACTGTACACAACCTTCCTTGTTACTGGGTTCCAAAGCTTATAACCCTTTAAACCATCCTTATACCCAATAAGATGCACTTTTCAGATTTACTATCCAACTTGGTTCGTTTCTCCTTTGGAACATGTACATATGCATCACATCCAAATACCCTTAGATGTGAAAGAGAGGGTTTCTTACCAGTCCATACCTCTTGTGGAGTCTTATCTTCTAACGCTGATGAAGGTGGCATATTGACCAGGTAACATGCAGTATCCACTGCCTCTGCCCAAAATTCTTGTTCTAACCTGGCACCATTTAGCATGCTTCTTGCCCTTTCCATCAAAGTATTATTCATTCTTTCTACAACTCCATTTTGCCGAGGTGTATATGGATTAGTCTTATGCCATGCTATACCATACTTCTTATAGAATTCTTTAAATTCCTTACTGCAAAACTCTCCACCATTATCTGTCCTCAGCACCTTTATCTTCTTCTCTATCTGGTTTTCCACCAAAGCCTTGAATTATTTAAACCTATCAAAGACTTCAGATTTCTTCTTAAGGAAATATATCCATGTATTCCTTGAGAAGTCATCTATAAATGATACATAGTACATAGACTTACCCAGTGATGAAACCTTCACAGGTCCAAACACATTACTGTGCACAAGCTCTAATATCTGTTTCGCCCTCTTACTTCTAGAGGGGAAACTCACCTGATTCTGCTTCCCATATACACAATTTTCACATAAATCAAAATCCAAAGAGCTATCTCATACCTTATACCATACCTTTACCATGAAGTATTCGAAGGCCCTTATCTTCAATATGTACAAGCCTTCGATGCCATAGCATGGTCCTCTCTCCAGAGATGACTAGATTTTCTGCTCCACTTTCAGGAATCACAGAGCTGTTGCACTCATCAAAAACGCTGCTACCTTGCAGCTTGTACAGAGTTCCAGTCTGAACTCCCCGCATGAATACCAGTGCTCCCCAAACCATCTTGTAGGTATCCTTCTCGAACACTGTTTTCACACTTGGATCATCCATCTTTCTTATAGAAATTAGATTTCTGGCCAATGCAAGAATATGTAGAACACCTGAAAGTGTTCTAACCCTTCCACCTTGCAACTTCAACTTTACTTTTCCGTGACCAATGATTCTAGCCTTCCTGTCATCCCCTAAGAAGACATCACCACCATCATATTTCTCATACTCGCAGAACCACTCTCTATGGGGAGTGAAGTGAAAGGATACACCTAAGTCAATCAACCATGCCTCATGATCTACATGTGTACTTGAAGAAGCCAAGTACACATCCCCACCTTCATCTGAGGTGGTTTTTTCCTCCGTAGAAGGAGCATCATTAGATCCCTTTCCTTTATCAGGAGCTTTAGATTTATAGTCCCTTTTGAAGTGCCCTTCCTTTCCATATTTCCAGCTCACCACCTTTACAAGTTTTCCTGTAGATTTAGATCTCCCTCTAGATTTAGATCTCCCACTCGATGACTTATTTTTGTTTCTGCTCTGGGACCATCCTCATACAGACAAGGCATCACCATTCTAGCTCTCCATATTTTTCCATCTCATCTCCTCCATCAGCAAAGATGAGACTATTTCATCAAAATGCAAGGCAGTTGCATTACTACCTATTGCAATAACCAGAATATCCCATGAATTTGGTAGAGAACACAACAAACTAATGCACTTATCTTCATCTGAAATTTTAATAACAATAGATGCTAACTGACTTACCACAGTATTAAACGCATTCATATGCTCTGTCACCAAGTCTCCATCTTTCATCCTCAGGTTATATAGATTTTTCCACAGGAACAATTTATTCACCAGAGACTTAGATTGGTACAAAGTCCCTAACGTGTCCCACAAAGCCTTTGTCGTAGCTTCCCCTAATACATTCAGCAATACTGAATCTGAGACATACAATCGTATTGTGCTCTTTGCCTTCCGATCCAAATTCTTCCATTCTTCATCGGTCACTCCCGTTGGTTTAATACCTATATCTACCGTGATCCACCGATCTTTATCCACCAACAGATCCTCCATCTTGAGTTTCCAAAACTCAAAACTATGACCATTAAATTTCTTGATCTCTATCTTTCCACCACTCGCCATCTTCTTTCACCACCAGAATCGATCTCGCAGATCTCTTACTGAACAGGGTCTATCACAAGCTCGAGCGAAACCCCTCAGGAACAAAGGTGTCCCCTTGAAGCCAAAAATAGCTCTGATACCAAATGTAGGTTTTAAACCCATACAAAAATTACTTGCATACGAATTCTAAAACATAGAGAAATAAACAATGCGAGATAGCATAACACATAAAACACATATACACAAAGATTTTCCCATTGGATCCCAAAACCGAGAATACCAACTTGATTTTTCATTATGCTCTTTTAAATGTTACAATACATATTTATATATGCCAGAGCATCCAATACCATGGACCAAAAACCATCACGTCCAATACCATGCACCGAAAACCATCACGTCCAATACCATGGACCGAAAACCATCGTGTTCAAAAAACATGTGCGAAAATCATGCACAAAACCATAGGTGGGTCTGCCCAACCTAACATAGGGTCCAAAACCATCATAAAGTGGGGTTATGGGTGCCCTTCAAACCCCCTGTTAACTATGTGGAAATAATATAACACAACCCAATAAGGGACAATGATTGTTGGCCCAGAAAATTGCGCAATGCAATCACTAGGCCTGCAACCACTATCAGTTGAAATTTCACATTGCACAATTCCAAATGCCAACCAACCTCCCCAAATAGCCTATACCTCCTTTTTCATAGTTCTATTAGCTAGTCAACCAGCCTCCTAGAATAAATTGTGCAATCTTTGCCAGTCAATTCCCAGGTATGTTGCCTGTCGTTCCTAAAATTTTCTTTGGTTTTCGCTGACATATTTCTTGCCATGCATATCGTTTTGTATCTAGATCTAGTAGGTGTTTGTTAGCCTCTTAGCAGTTTAGGATCAATGACCTCTAAGAGAGCAGGACCAAAGGACACTAATGGAAGTGCAATTGGAGCAGTAGTTGAGCGAGTGTCTGCACATCTACCGATCTATGAAGATACCAAGCTGATTGTAGACAAGGACATCAAGCTGAAATGGAAAGAGGTAAATGATGCATTTGAAGGCACATTTGGGGAAGACCTCGAAGACCTCCAATTCTATGTGAACATCCACAAGTCCGACTTCTACTAGATTGCATGTATATATCTCGTGCTCCCATGCACGGACATGATACATTGGATCGTCTCGCACATTGATCCTCAGATGATGACATTGACCAGTGTTAGCGAGACAGAGATTTCTACCTTAAGGGAATAGGATTATGATGAGATGTATTAGATTTCAGAGCTCATGATCACCATGGAGACTCCCTTTAACATACCAAACACTGATACCAGCTCCAGAGACATTTTAAAGAACTAGGTGAAGGAGCTGACTAGATTCAGGATGACAACCAACTAGGTCTACAAGACGAAGATACTATGGAAGGCATATCAATACTTGGTCATCTTTTCATGTCGACTATATGGAAAAGAAAGCATGGAAACCTTCCCATAGAGTTGGGGGATCACATTGGACGAACTGGGCAGAGAAGGAAAAACATGCAACTGATCTAACATGTTGGCTCACTAGTTGAAGGAACAAGTAATAAGGGCTCGACAGCCACCCAAAGGTATGCAAGAAGAGATCTATATGTCTGCCTACATCTTGGATGGAATCTATACCCAACAGGAGTTCCCGGGATTGAAGTGGCCAAGGACACCAGCAGAGACTTTTGTGAACACTTATTGTAAGATGTTGTCCGAATGTAGCTTTAGAGGATTTATCATGAAAATGTTCAATCATTTTTTCACCTCTGTTTACAAGATGATATTTGAACAGGATCCACCCTACATGTTGAAGGTAGTAATGGAGGCACTAGTAGACATAGTCAACTAGTATGCCTCACCATCAGACACCTTCTTACAAATGTATAGCACGGAGAAGCCTTTTCATGTTATACCAAAGCTTGCCTTGGACAAAATCATCATGCAGAAAGTATCCAATCAAATCTCAGCAGGATTGATAGCTAGGTTGCACCGGAAGAAGAAGGCAGCTTGGCCCACTCTTCCATTGCAGATCAGGTTAAACGATATACATAGTTTCAATCATGCAGATGTCAAATTAGAGCAGATGAATAAGTATCCATTAGACCTCTGAAGTTACAATTCGTATGACCCGCATTGTCTTGTGAAAGATCATTGCACGAGAGTACAGTTACACTGGATCCATGGGGCATGTCATTAGGTGGAGGAGGACCTATGGAGATATTGTTATAGCTCCTATAGACTTAATGAATTGGTCATCCTCACTATGGAATGGATAGCAAAGTAGTTTGAAGCAGCATCCTAGAGAGCACCAAAAGTAGCAGCAATAGAGGTGAACATACTAGTGCACAACAAGGGTAAGAGGGAGATTTTTGATCGCATGGAGGAGGAGAAACATTGCAAGTTCTGAGTATATTCACTTGTGGAGAAACCAGCTATGGATATAGAGGCAAAGAGGGAATAAAGCGACAATCGAAACATGCAAAGGCAGAGAGAGAAAGGAGAATGGAGGAAATAGAGAAGGAGTTGCATGAGTTGAAGGAGCAACTCTAGAAGGAATAGGAGTTGTGCAGATAGGAGAAGGAAGCGCAGTAAGAATAGGTACAACAGGGGAAAAACTTGCGTAGACAGATGAAATAACATCTGTACAAGTAGTGGACTCATTAGAACAGTTGGCATTAGGAAAATAGGGTGAACCATCGCAAGAGCAAAACTTCGCTAAGGAGATAGAGCAAGCACTTGAACAGATGGATGTAGATATGTAGTAGCATGAGTTAGAGCAAGACATCGACTTCATGCCTCACCACCAAGAGGTCGACCCACCAACTTCACTGCATCTAGAGGATGAGCAAGTCCCAAGTGACCAAGGAGACATTGATATCCTTGGAGATCAGCAGGAAGGAGAGATGCACAGCATCTCATTCGATGAGTCTCAACATAGAGTTGTGCAATCTTGCAGAGTGTCGACTCCGGATGATCAGAAATATCCTACGTAGTATGAGGAACAAGTGATCATTTCTAACATGCAAAAACATCCAACAACATTGGTTGATGCCACTAGAGCATATGTCAAAACCACTAGCTCAATTGTTTGCTTTCTCATAGCTGAGAACGAGTGAATGGCGAAGGAGCTATAGATAGTAAGTAGGGAAAAGAATTGGTTACATCATCTACCCAAGTAGAATTGAAGAAGGAAATACTAGATGAAGTATTGTCCCTTGAAATAGTCATGCGAGCGTTGTATTCCAAGTTCGGTACTATGCATAAGGCAATTGTCCATTTCAACGGATGGCAGCAACGATGTGCTAGAAGAGCACGTATCTTGTCGAATGTGCATGTAGTTGTTGATTACATGCAAAAATGGACGCTAAGATACATGGGAGCTCCACTTCACTTTCCTAAGATGATGAAGCCCAAAGCGGTCAAGCTAAAGGCACACATCTAGAGTTAGATTCAGAACTATGAAGAGCTCTCGTAGCTTATCACTAGTTTATAGGCTTTCCATGCACATGTATTCAAGAGTATGAATTCCATTGTGCATGCACATGTGATCCCGTCTATTGGGTCTCTTACCTACGCGAAGACAAAGGCATATGTCTGACTAGAGCTTGCCTCATACTTTGACAACTTGATGCGCATAGACACCAGACTAAACTTGTTGATAGTGTAGACACCATGCACAAGTATGCTGCTAGCTCAACCATGTTGAAGACAATGATGTGCATGTTATCAGATGAGTTGGAAAAAGAAGCCCAAGCAGTGTACCTGGATGCTATGGAGGCAAGAGTTAGGTTCAAGAAATATGTCACCTTAGAGTACACAGACATGATCAAGGACTACCAATCTTGGCATCAGTTTGCTACTGTCGACCACTGTGAGGATGTCGAAGAGTTGGTCTTCCAACTGTTGTCCGAGTCATAGTGATATCTTGCTTGGATTGCTCAAGACATTTTGTCTCACATGGGTACATGTGCATTGTAATGTAACGTCTTCTCAAGTGTAAGTTCAAGTGTCAATAATTGGATGTAACAATCTTAGAGTAGATGAAGAGTCATGAGGGTAGATGAATTGTCACAAAGGGGAATGTCAAGGGCCACCCCACCCTTCGCTATAAATTGTCCCTCATAACTCATTCAAAAGGCTTTTTGTTAGCCAATCCTTGATAGGAATATCTTAGAGAAATCTTGTATAGTATTGTAACATGCCTTGGCTTCTCCACTGTGTAGAGCTAGTGTATCTCTTTGGAGGAGTAGGCGGTTGTAGTTGTAACGTTCTGCTATCGGAACTAATGGTTGGAAATTGATGTATTGTTTGAATAGAATTTACACTTCTTAATATAACAGAGCTAGCATGTTTCATGCATATGTTGTATTATATTCCAGCTATCTTGTTTACTCTAAATGACATATGTATTTGTTTCCTTCAACATGCATGTATGGACTATTCTGTATAAGTACGTATGAATCTTTCTGAAATGTGTTGTTGGTTTAACCATTACTTTGGATTTCCTGCTAACTTTCTTTTCAACTTGTGATGCATCTTCGCTCGTGTGTTCCCTTCCAAGCCACGTACTATTACAAGTTTCGAAGGGGCGCACTCACCTCACCCTCTATTATGAAACTAGCTCACAAAAAGATAGAAAAGATAGATCAATGCCTTATAATTTAGCCTCTTCAAGGGACAACTTCCTTTACATTACACAAATGAACAATTCTTGGATGATACAAATGACAAGACCTCCTTTATATATAGGAGTCTAAGGGGTCATAATATAATTAGAGCCGACATAACAATAATAATGTAAGGGCACAATAATAACAATAGTGGGCTTCTATGGGGCACAATAATAACAATATGAGGACTACATGGGTACAAAAATATAATAAGGGCAATGTACTAATAACAATAAGGGGTTTCACTAGTAATATAGGGGCCTAACATGCCCCTCTCCTTCAAAAAGTGTTGTCCTCAATGCTTGAGTAGTTCTTTATGCTTCTGTATAAAATTCTTGTCCTCCCATGTCGAATATTCGACGGGTAAGTTCTTCCACTTGATGAGATACTCTGAAATTTATTGGTTTCATAGCTGTTGGGTTCTTGTTTCTGTGACTGCTCCAGGTTCCAATTTGATTTTTCCTTCCTCTTCAAGTTCTAGTAATATTGTTTGAATTGGAATATTCTGCAACTTTTGAATGAGTGGCCACACTTCTTTGTCCTTCTTCCATTCATCCCTTGCTTCGTTTATCCAATCTAGTTGGATAATAGAAATAACACAAAACAATGCTTCCACATCATCATTCTTTCTTGAGAGTGCATCTGCAACAAAAATTTTCTTCCCTTTTCTGTAGATGATGTCAAAGTAATAACCCAACATATTTGTGACCCATTTTTTCTGTTCTTCTAAAGATAATATTTGTTCCAAAGAGTATTTAAGACTATCATGATCCATTTTTACCTTGAAGTGTCTTCCCATTGGGTAAGGTCACCATTTCTTAAGTGCATGTAGTATTGCCAACATTTCCTTCTCATAAATAGCTTGCTTGAGATGTCACCATAAAAATAACGAATCACCTACATAAAAAAAAAATCCACTGCGATGTTGATCTACCTATTGTTTCATTCGATTCTGCACCAAAGTGGCATTATCCTTTAAAAGTTGGAGAACTTGTTATTGATGTTCAATGTGATCTTTCACTGCTTGAACCTTTTTCTTCTTGATATGTCCTATCTTAAGAGTTTGAGGAGTGGTAATTTCTTCCAATGCTCTACAAGATATGGTCAGATTCATTTCTTGATGCATGATGTGATCTTTCACTTCTTGAACATTTTTCTTCTGGATATGCCCTATATTGATAATTTGAGGAGTTGTAATTCTAGCCAATTCATTACAAGATATGGTTGGATTAATTTCTTCTTTCTCGATATGATATTTCACTTCTTGAACCTTTTTCTTCTTGATATGCCCTTCTATATTAAGAGTTTGAGGAGTAGTAATTCTGGCCAATGCATTACAAGATATAGTTGGATTCATTTATTCTTTCTCGATGTGATCTTTCACTTCTTGAACCTTTTTCTTCTTGATATGTCCTTCTATCTTGAGAGTTTGAGTGGTAATTCTTGCCAATGCTTTACAAGATATGGTTGGATTCATTTCTTCTTTATTGGGGGTTGGGTCCTGGCGTATATCCTCTTCTTTTGATATTTCCTAATCCTTGTCATCCTCCTCTTCATACTCTATGTAAAATAATTTCTTCTCAGCACACTTATGACCTTTAGTGCATTTTCTATCACAATTGTAACAAAGACCTTTTTCTCTTTTTTCTTCCAATTGTTATGGTGTAAGCCTTGTAGGTTGTGGAAGGCTAGGAGAAGAAACATTTCCATAATTATAGTCATGAGTGGTGAGATTCCTTGTTTCCATAATTTCTCTTTCAATTTTTGTTGCCAACTCGAATGCCTCCTCCAATGAATCAGGTTCCCAAAAACAAACCTCATGTTGAATGTTATCCTTTAAAGTCCCTATGAAGACATCAATCCTTTGCTTCTCTGGAATATAATTTACCCTTCTATTCAATTTTTGAAATTCCTCAATGTGCTCTTCCATTGAACCCTTTTGTTTGAGATTTATCAATTGGCTAAAGAAGGAGTTTCTCGTTGTATGCTCATAATGTGCTATCATTTCCTCTATGAAAATTGATCACGTGACAAGTGGTTTACGAGAACAAAGCCCTTTATACCATAAAAATTGATTCAGTTCTAAATAATTAGATGAAATACATACCTTTTGTACCAGTGGTACACCTTGTAGATCAAAATATTTCTCCATCTATAGTATCCAATTTACCAAATCCTTGCCATCAAACTTCCTCATCTCACTTTTTCTTGATTTTGGGAGCTCGATCTTGAAACAACTGTAACTTTGTAATTTTGAATCTTCTAGTTCTCAAATCATGACTTGTAGTATCCCTATGTGTCCTCTTTCCAATGCCACTAGTTTGATCCAAATTTGATTCTCCAAGGAAGAGTTATGCCAAATCTTCCACGGTGACTTGATTATAGACTAGTTCAGTAGAGCAAACTTGTATGACATGCCACATGTTACTGTTTCAAGTGTTGGATCTAAAAGATGTACATGAGAAACTATAGTCCGTCCTCTTTCTATAACTTCTAATGAAAGTTCAATTTGATTCTCAAAGACAAAGTTATGATGAGTTTCCCCAGGTCACCTGTTTGGAATGTAATTCAAGAGTCTACAAAAGGACTAAGTTCCTTAGATCATATCTCCACAAATTTTGTATGAAAAGATCTGAAATTTGGACCGGAGGTTCAACATAATTTCATCTCAATTGGGTTTCTTTAGTAGCATCTGAAACATCGTAGAAAAAAATTTATAGCGCAAATTCCACGATGACCTGTTTGGAGTAGCAAAACCCTAGAATCCAAAGCTCTGATACCAAATGTTATGAAACCAGCTCACAAAAGGATAGAAAAGATATATCAATGCCTTATAATTCAGCCTCTTCAAGGGGGCAACCTCATTTACATTCCACAAATAAAAAATTCGTGGATGATACAAATGACAAGACCTCCTTTCTATATATAGGAGCCTAAGGGGTCATAATATAATCAGAGCTGAGATAACAATAATAATGTAAGGGCACAATAATAACAATAGTGGGCTTCTATGGGGCCCAATAATAACAATATGGGGACTACATGGGTACAACAATAGAATAAGGGGGTTGTACTAATAACAATAAGGGTTTACACTAGTAGTATAGGGGCCTAACACCCTCAGTGTGTTAGAACGTCTCATGCACCTTCCTTGACTTATTGCAACTATCACACCCTTGCTACCAATAGGGACATCTTACTTTCCTCTATGTGTAATCACGGTCAAGGAATTACCGTACGACCCACTACTGGGACTCCTACACCAAACAGTCTAAGGTCTAATTGGGACTTCTTACCCGGGAGATCCCCTCACATGTTGGCAGGTCTAGCACCATCAACATTTCTGGCACTAGAAGGAGGGCCAAATGATAAGTTGTGTCGTCTCATCCTATTTTGAACCTTGCGTATCTATCATGGAATCCTGCACTCTCCTCCCTCCATGATGTTTTTTGCATGCTGAATCTGTGCCATCACAAGGGATTTTTTTTATCCCTTACCCAAATACACATATGATGGTAAAGGCGAAGTGGCCTAGCCTGAGTTATTACATGACTTCCTTTCCATGATTCATAAGGAAGATGGATGTTCTGAAGAATAGGCCAGTCTGCTACTTGCATACACACTTCACGAATCTCCACATCGACGGTTGTGCAGCCTATCGACTCACAACATAGACTCACTTGAGCACTTCTATGATCTCATTGAAGACACTTTTTATCATTTTGATCGATAACATCTTGACCAAAAACTGTTACAACAATGGAAGGCTCCACATGAATCACCTATGGATTTTTGGCAGTGCTTCCATGCTTTGCAATTTCAAGCTCTGAAGAGCCAGATGAATTTTTTCTATCTTTGGGATAGATTCGAGTATTGTCTTAAGAAATCTACCCATACAAAGAAGAATTTTGAACTCAATCCTCGCTCAACATTCTTCAGTGATGGAGTTGCGCAATCACAAATAGACACGATCACTGTCACAAGTGTCTATCCATTTTCCCCTCATCAAACAGTTCCACCACTGCAGGGTGATGCGGGAGATCATGCTCACACATCTATTCAGCTGTTACATACTCCCAACATCACTCCACTTAATTTTCGTGCAAATTTGGCTGTGATTCCATCGAGTTGTCATATGCATTTTGTACCACAACCTCCATTTTCATACTTGGCTAATCCTTCAGATGATACTATCTTGTGTTCTTCCATTTCAGACTCTACACTTGTTTTGAATGAGGATCAAGCCATCAACAGAGTTGGCATTTCACAGCGAACATGCATTGTCATTCATGAAGAGTATGACTGGGATCTTGAGCATCAACACTTAGCAAAGGATGAATCCTTTCCATCTAAACTTCCTCCGTTATTTCCTGACATCTTTGGTGAACCTTTCATCCATGATTTCACATGTGTATCTTCATGTACGTATGCACCCATTATTGATCACTCGCAGGACACATCGGATGTCAATCGATGATTTGATAATGGAGAGGATAATTTATTCATTGAAAATACACTTGATCTTTCATCTTCCTTTTCCAGAAACACAGAGGATGAATTTGTTCTCTTATCATCTACCCCTCTGTTTGATTCATCAAATCATGAGGATACCGATGAAATCATTGATTTTTCTGATCATGGCTATCATGATCAATTTACTCCCATATTCGATCATGATCATGATTATATTGCAGTTTATTTTTCAAAGCCACCTATTTATGATGATCTATCTAATGATGAAGTCGAAACCCCCCAAACTGTTGACGCACTTCAACCTGAGCTGATGGTTATGTCAGGCCCTCACTATCTTGAGGTTGGTTTCATTTCCGATCAGGAAATTGTTCAATCACCCAAGGATCCTCATCACTCATCTGTATGCATTGAAGATCCATCTCACACATAGATTATGCTTCCTCCACTCGAACTGCATGATCCCATCACTGATGCATTGGAGGAATCTTACATTTCAATCATGCATACGTGACACAAGTTTTCTTTGTTTCTTTCATTTTCTTGCATGTCATAGTCAAGATTATGCGTATGCTTCAAAGCTGCATGCAGTGTCACAAAACACCATGACAAGTCCATGGACCACATGTCATGTACTTGCACTCACTTCTGTCCCGTGGACACTTTTAAACATGAAGTGTCTTTGTCTTCATTGTTATATCTTTCATGTTTGCTGGTTCACACAACCGTGTTTCTCGCAGACCATGCCTTCAACAACATGGGTCAACCAATGCACCAGTGGCTACATTGGAAATATCAATTCACATGATCAGACCCATGCACCGTTAGCTTAGGAGTAGGAGTAGTGTTTGCTTGCTTCTTTGCTTACTCGCTTCGCACTTACTTTTTCTTCTGCCTTACTTTGTTGTCTTTTTTATTGTTTTGTTCATAGGTTAATTTCACATGAAACCATGTATGACTCTTGAAAAAAGATGGTTAAGGTACAAGAGGCATTGTACTATTATCACTACTTGGTTATCTGTCATCCTTCTTTTGTATGATGAACTTGTTACTTTTATTCCTTGATATGTTGAAGGAAAATACTTGATGTTCAAAGTGAACCTTGGCAAAAACACAACGCTTGTGCACTAACTAGTGTCACCTACTCTACTTGGATGTTTTTGGGTTAACCCTTGTCAACTCAGTCAAGTGGAGTAAGGTGAGGGGAAAACCTTCATAGACACTTCAGAGGTATACAATAAACTACTTATCTAAAGGAACAACCTCTTCTTCTCTCAATAAGTCGGGATGCCTCTTCCGCCTTTGAAATGAATAAGTGTTATGCATAGTTATGAAAAAAATGAAAAGATGAAAAGAAAAAAAATTGAAAAATGAAAATGAATAGGGTGAAAGAAGAGAAATGCTTCCTGCACAGAGAGGTGATGCAAGTAACTCCATCGGGGTATTGACCAGGCTCGATGGTAGTAGAGCGATGCCTATGTTCCTACGTGACTCTCTAAGGGTACTATCTAGGCCTGCTGGCAGTGGAGAAACACCAGAGATGAAACTAAGACTCTGATGACTATACTGCTTGTGCACCAATATACCCCTCAACCCCGATTGAAACCACAGTGTTTCCTTGGCTTGGAATGTGTGTTAGTCAACCAAGATCATAGCAGGTGCTACATCTTACAATCAAGCTAGTGTGGAAACCAAGATGAACTGAGAACTGAACAATACTTCTGGAGGTGTTAGACTTGCTTTTCATGAACAAGGTCCATTCAGAGAGTTGGACTTCTACCAGTGTGTCACCAACTATTCTAGTGGATACAACCACCCTCAAAAATATTCCCTTAGCTTCATTTTGGACCCTCCCTCCCAACCTTTCACAACAACATGTCTTGCTTCATCATGTACAAAAGCTTCAATGATTTTCTTGCAGAATGAGAGCCTGTCCATCAAATCTTGTTGCATTCCCCTCACAGGTTGTTTTTCCAGACTTGGTACAAATGTAGGTTGAGAAACTCCCTCAAGAAATTGCACAATTTTGGAGGGCAACCAACCTTCTCTTCAGAAATTACGTAATATTTTTTGGTAGACTATTGGGCTCCAATATTGTTCAAATCTGCCAGTCAAGCTTCACTGAGAAAATTGTACAATTCCTCCTAGCAGGGTTCCTCAGCCGAGGAATTGGGTAATATGGGGCAACATTCAGCTGCTCTACCCAGAAATTGTACAAATATTTTGGGCATCCTTCCCATATCTGTTACATAGTATTTTGTCACCAACCCTGCATTCCTTAATCCTGGACACTGCCATCCATGTTATTGACATCTGATTTGTGCCATGTTGCAAAAGATGTGTCAGTGTCTTCCTTGTCATATTAGGAAGAATACCTCAATTCATTACTCTTGGAGCAGACCCTTTTTAACCTCTATTTTTGGGTCGTCGCGGGTCATCAGTTATTCCACCCGTGAAGATGGCCAAGATTAAACTAAACCTAGCGATGCCATCAACTTGTCCTTGTGTTTCACTCATGACGAGCTACTTTTGGTGAGTTTGCTTTTAACAAATTGTCAAAGCTTCTGAGTGGCAGTCCTAGGGTTGGTTGTTGGATTAGATGAGCTTGACTCTCTCCTTTGGGATGGTTGTTCCACCCTTTGTGTAACCTCCCAAAGGGATAAGCTCTTTCTCCCATCTTTTATGGAGGCTCCTCCTCCTATAAATACCTCCTTCATAGCTGAGATTTGCTAGAGGAGGGAGAGAGTTTGAGTAGAGTTTGGAAGTAGATTCTAATGTAACTTAAACTGGGATAGTGTTGTGTGGATTTGGCTTGATTCTATGAGTGTTCTAGCATCGTAATTTTTCCTTTTGGGCAGGTGAGATAGTTATTCATCCTCTTGGGAGACAATTCATGAGTGAATGCTTACAGAGACATGCTGATAGGACCCTTCAATGAGACCTACAATGTCAAGGCATGGTTGTAAGTTTTACCTCAGTTCATATCAATACAAATGAAAGGTTTATTTCCTATATCTTATGTTAAATTTCATGTTGATAGCTTGAATTTCCTTGACCGTTTAATTAGATCATTCTTTTTATATTCTATTATGTTTGTTGTTATTCTCTGTATGTTTTTTCAGGTATAAAAGTGATTAGAATGAGAGCTGGAGCAGCACAAAGAGAACTTCATCAAATGAGCATTTGAAGGTAGGTCTTCATGACATTAACTATATAAGGGAATTTTCTTTGATATTGTTCTTGCTATGACTAGGCCCACTCTAGGGCTAGAGGGGTTGCCTTTGTCCACAGAGGGAACTTACCTACTTCACAAGTTGGTGACCATACTGGGGATCTGTGTCTTTTGTCTCTTGATTTTATTTTGCTTGCTTGTTTATTGTCTCCTTTACTTTTTGGGTAGAATTCTCCATATTGTGGGTTGTTTGACTACTCTTGGTAGCCTTCCCTCTATCATAAGTGATAGGTCTAGCCTTTCCTCAGCTGAATTTTTAAATTTTTCCTTTGATTTGGGGTCATCTCCATTTATTTTATGATAGTCACGACAATAGTCACGTCTTCTCTATTTAATTAGTTTCACTTTTTACTATTTGGTGTGATTAAATTTCCTCACAGTCGTGACTAGGTTTGAGTTACGCTCGGCATTGTTTCCTGGTGTACTTTTGTGATGACATCACAAGTTGCTAGTTAAGGGGGTGTGAATTTTCATTTTCATCACAAGTTGTCAGTTTGATGCTCGGGAAGATTCCTATAGGGTTTCATTTTGAAGTTCTGTTTGCTGATTGGCCAGTGTGTCCTATCCTTCTGAGCTTGTCTTCTACCTATTTACTGTGTGTCAAATTGTTGTTTGCTAGAATATTTGACTCTTGGTTTCATTCCCTTGAGATTTCTCCTTTTGAACTGTGTGACCTATTGACCTTAGGGTTTCTTGAAGCATTAGATTTTTTTTGGGTTTCTTGTTCGTTTGGAACTTTGAGTTGTGTTTGAAGCGATCCCTTGCTTTGTTTGAGGCTTTTCCTTATTGATTGTTCTTTCATCTTCCTCACTGGTATATGACGTTTGGTTATCAAAACTTTCAAGTCTTGTTTGTTTGGTTACCTTCCATCACTTTGGCATAGATCACATTGTTTCCCGGTCAGTTAGAAAGCTTTTAGGTATTTGCAAAAAGAAACATATTCTTTGTTTTAAGTCTTTGATTAGTTTTTGAGTGGAATGTTTCTCTTTACTTATTAAATGATTTCATTTGAAAAGGACTTAAAACTATCATTGTTTTGAGATTTGCATTTGGTTACTTTTCATCTATTCGAAAAAACAAAATATCGCGTTCATTTTTCATTAGGAAATGAGAACAATCTTTTGCATTAGTAAATTCTTGTCATTTAGAAGTTGAAAAGAAAAGGATGTATTTTTCATTTTCTTAATCAGATTGCTTGCAAGTTAGTGAAAGATAGAAGCATTTCTCTTTCCTCTTGATTGGTTTGCTTGCAAAATAATGAAAAGTACCATTCTTGCATTTGCTTGCTTGTTGCTTTGATTGCTTTGAAGTGAACCTCTCACTTTTCTTTGGGTAGTTATTCATTGAAAAGAAATGGTTTCTTTACTCATTTGGTTGCATTCTAGGAGTTTTTGAAGATACATTCGGTAGGGCCTTGAAACTAAGATCTAATTCAAGATAAACTGCTAAAATTTATCGAATTAATCTAAAAATGCATTGGAACTTAACGCTCATATATCTAGAGGTCTAGGCTAGAGACGTGTTCCGACGTCTTTAAACCTAGTGGCTATTGTTTTCACTAAGGTTGGGGGATTCCTCCTTTTGTGATTTGATAAGTGCTCGTACAGACTTCTGCTCCCTGTATCGTTGCGTATATGATGGGAGACCCCACTAGGTTGCAATCCTATTATCCATAGGAAGCCGAGTCTACTTCCTTATGAATTGTAATGCACCGAAAACAACATTTGGGAAGATTAGCTACCATACAGGAACTCCTTGGTCATTTCTCTTTCATTTTACTACCAAGGTGTATATGTAATTTTACGATTTGTCTGGTAACCCTTTAGCCTAGAGTAGTCATTTTATCTTTTTGACTCATTAAACTTAAAAGATCATTCGAGAATTTGTCCTTTCGAGCTCATTTCCAATCGAAAGTGATAGAGTCACCTTTTGTCCTTTTCTTGACTCTTAAAACATGAAAAGGCAAAGTTTTCTTTCAGTGTTCTAAAATTAACTTCCCACAAAATATTCTTGTTAAAAGTTATCTTCCTTAGTAATTATTTAGAGTCGATTCCAATGGCAACATTTCTGGAGTCCACCCATCAAGGGGTCCCCTCGGGAGGGAATCCTAGTCCTTTTCCTTCTTTTGGAAACGCTGGTGCTCCTTATATGGAAACGTTGTCCCTCCTTGGGTTAACCATTGGTTTACTTGTCTGGTTATTTTCAACCTCAGTGATCCCGAGTGTCCCAACTCCTTCCCTACCATCTCCTTCATTTAAATCATGTCACGATGATTCTAAGGTTGACCCCTCAACTTCTTCCCCTATTTCTTCACCTTGCTCTTCTACTTCGCTTGGTGAAATTTTCAAATCTAGTAACCAGCAGGCTACGAAGAATAAGAAGAGGATGAAGAAGAAGAAGTCAACTAATCAAGAGGCCAACCGTGGGGCTGTTACTCCAAATGCACCTCCTATAGGAAAAACTTCTTGTTCCTCCACGGAAGGTCAGATTCCCTTACAAGATGTGTAAGGGTGACCATCTCCTCCAGGACTATCCTAACATTCTCAGAGTCTTAGAGGCATGGTCTCAAAATTTGGATCGACCATCCCCATCAACCTCTGGAGATCATGTCGATGCTACACTCTTGGATAGCAATGGTAATAAGAAAGAGAAGATTAGATTCCCTTGTAGGCTATGTGAAGGATAGAATCTTCTTCACCTTCTCTCCTTCACCTTTGTCCTCTTATGGATACAACTTCCAAAGTTTTGGAAAGCCTTACAACTCCTCAACCCCATTAGAGGCTTTCTTTTAACCCTCTCCCGGTTGGTAAAGAGATTGAATTGGGTTCATCTATTTCCTATCCTACACTTCTTGAGTGAGACTCTTTTGTGTCTATTCCCGACCAACCATTGGTCAAAAAAAGTGTCAACTTGGCTCTGCCACTAGTTGCTCACTCTGTTTTGAAAGAGTGTAGTGATCTTACCACTCATGTTCTTCTTGTCTACTAAGATTCTCATGAATCGAAGAGTGACCCTCCATCCCAGTTGTTTAGGAGAGTCCTTCTTCTATTCCTACAGAGCATGGGGGCAATCATATGATACCCCCACCAAGTAGTTTTTTCGTCTCTTTCAATTGGGGTCCATTGACTGCTTTCCACCTCCCATCTTATGTGCCTTTCCAGATCCCAGTACAAGCCTATAATATGCTATTACCTAGCACTATATTAGATGAAGGTGTGTTTGTTAGCATCATGTCTTCTACTACTTGGCAAGCTTTGGGCTCCCCACAGCTTGTGCCTATCACCCGGAATCTGTTGGCTTTCAACAGAGGATCCAGTCAACCCTTAGGGATCCTTCCATAGTTCCCTATTACTTTGGGAGGAAATACCTTCTATATCGATGTGATGGTAATCCAAGGTCCATTAGATTTCAATCTCCTCCTTAGATGTGACTATGTGTATGTCATGGGAGCTCTTGTTTCTTCACTTTTCTGTGTGGTTTGTTTTCCACACGAAGGAAGAATTATGACTATTGATCAACTGTTTTTCATTGGTCACTAGGCATCTCCTTTTCAACCATCATGCCCTCTCAGCTCTTGTTTGCAAGTAGTACCTTCCCCGCCACAGGTTAATTATATGGCTACCTGTTCCTTCTCCGCATCTGTTGATGATCACACAGATGGTATAGTACATTATGTAGTGGGGGAATTGGAACTTGATCTATCTATGGTACCAAATGACATGTATTCCTCCAGGAGTGTGGTCCTTCCATCTAGTGAAGACCTCTTGGGAGCCATGTTCTCATATGGTCCATGAACAGTTGTATGAGGAGAGTTCCTTATCTTGTGTCAACCTCATTAAAAAATTAAACAAGGGGTGATGAGGACAATTCTTTTCTTGTGTCAACCTTGTTAAAAAATGAAACCAATGATATGAGGATAGTTCCTAGTCTTGTGTCAACCTCGTTAAAAAATGAAACAAGGAGTCATGACGAGAGTTCTTTTCTTGTGTCAACCTTGTTAAACAATGAAACCAAGGATATGAGGATAGTTCCTAGTCTTGTGTCAACCTTGTTAAAAATGAAGCAAGGAGTCATGAAGATAGTTCTTTGTCTTGTGTCAAGCTCGTTAAAAAATGAAACAAGGGTCTTGAGGATAATTATTTTACTGTGTCAACCTCATTAAAAAATGAAGAAACTCCCTTCAAATCGAGTCTTTGGTTAAGATCTCATAAAATCCTAGTCGAGTCTTTCCAAGATCTCACAATTGAACGTTCATTCCATTCACCTAGTTGAATGGCATGAGCTTGGGGGGCATGTACCTCGTTTGAGTCATTATGATGGGGGCATGCAAACTTATAGCAAGCATAGCTTTTGTTTCAAGCTTTTGTAAACATGAAACCGAATCCAACCAGAGTTCTCCATGGTTCAAGCTTGCGTAAAAATGAACCCATACCCAATTTTAACCCTCATGATCACCATTTTTATCAACTAATTTCTGCTAGATGAGCCTTGGTTGTTTCATTCCATTGCCACCATCTCTTTGGCCGATCATATGCTTTCACTTGGTTATTATTCCTTTCTTGAGGGACTACAGTGATGAGTGGTTTTATTAGCCAGCCTATTGACCATTACATGTTTTGGTAAGTTCCACCATTGTCGGAACCAATTGCTACCTTTTATACTACTCATTCCTCCAAGACAAGTCACCTTTAAGCTCTTTTCTAACTCGTAAAAGATGAAAATATTGTTGGAAATAATAAGGGGGGGGGGGGTGGTGAATTAGTATTTCTTTTCAATTGTTATTTTTACCAGTTAAATAATTTATATTTAGAACACAAAATGAACAATAGGAATACATGCTTTTTTGAATATAATCTTCACAAAAAATTAGCTTCAATATATATAAGGGTCCAACCTGTTGCCAAGCACCAAATTGGTCTTTTGTGAGGCTCCAACCTCTAGGGCACCAACCCTATCTTCTCAAGGCACCAACCTTATGTTTAGGAGCACCAACTCCAAGGACACCAATCCTTCCAATTCTGATGCACCAACCCCAAGGGCTCCAACCCTATCTTGTCAAGGCTCCAACCTTCGATTTAGGAGCACCAACTCCAAGGAAACCAATCCTTCCAATTTTGAGGCACCAACCCTAAGGGCTCCGACCCTATAGTTTTGCTTTATCAAGAATTATTTTGATTGTATTACACTGCTCTCAAAATCTTCTTCATTATCTTCTGTCAATCTACAACTTCACTATAGTATCCATGCTACATCATCAATGACAACCTGTCATCACGTGAAGGAGTCTTCACAACTCTCCATATTGCCCACACAGAGTCTGCAAAGTTACCTCATGATGATTTCAAATAGCCATCATGATCTCCAATAATGTCTCTAAGATTTGTTGATGCTTTTTAACAAGATATCTTTGATAAGTTGTGCTAAGTCTCAATGTCTGCACAAAAACAATTCTCTATTTCAACTCGTTGTTCTATCTGGCATGGAAAGTGCTTCAGGAGTGACTGCCTCTCACTGTTCTTAGTGTCGTGATATCTTACTTCCAAGGATCATACTCACAAATACTTCAATACTGGTGTAGTCTATTGCTCCCTTCAAATGATGGCATATCAAACCTTATTTCGCTTCACTGAATTGTTCTTGGAGCTACGATTTGTACTTCTCTCATTAAATCATCACAGGTTCAAGCCTTTCAAATATTAACCCATTTAGCAGAGTTGCTTGACCTTCAGCTTCCTTCTTTCTCGTTTGATCTTCAGCTTCCTATGTTCCTTCAAGTTCACTTGACCTTTGGGTTCTTTTCTACCGTTCCTTTGGATTCCTCTATCTCTTCGGGTTCCTTTATGCTCTACTTTTTTTCCCGATATAGATGCTCAGAACTGAAGCATTTTAACTCCTTTTTATACGATCTTCACCAATGACTAAAGGACATGTCTATTGGAGGGAGGCCGAATGGTATATTAAAAATATATATCGGAGAGTCTTTTATCCATAGACTTGATTATTCATGGAAACCATATAAGAGCTATTATACCCACATGGAAGTCCCACATTAATCGCAATCGCAACATTCATCAAAATCGGAGTTATTCCTTTAATCTCGAAATTGTAATTTTCATGAAAATCCACATTAATAGAGGTCCCCATACGTCATTCCTTTAATCTTGCAATCACAACTTCATGAGAATCCCGCGATTGCAACATTCAATATCACTAATATGCACTTATCACCCCATAGCAGATGCGATATTTAATAAATCATTTTTAATAAGTCTGTAGGGTCCACACCTCTATCACAATCAATGGTTTTCCATCCCTTTGAAACTTGTGATTACTGCGAATGCAATATTTTATTAAGTCATGCTATAATGGTGCAGTGGGTCCGTAATGTTATCCCAGTTAGCAATATGGGGGTTTATCGCAATCGCAGTTTTAGTGTGACATTCCTTTAAGACTTGTGATATGAAAGTTCTGATGTAGCAGATGCGATACTATATCAAGTCATGTTGTAATGTTGTAGTCGGGTCAGTAATATATATCGCAATCGAGGGTTTTAATGTAACATCCCTTTAAGTCTTGCGATATGAAAGTTTCGATATGGTGGATGTGATATTTCTTTAGGGCATGTTATAATGGAGTGATCGTTTCTGCGTATTATCACAATTGGGGTTTTAATGTGATACTAGCTTTAAAAGGACTTGCAATGTGCAAGATGCGATGTTGTATTACGGTGTATTGTAATGGAACCATTGGGTCCGTAATGCTCCTCCGATATCAATGTTTTCTTTGTTCTGTCGACGAAACTTACCCTTGGGCATATGTGATAGATCTTCTTCTGTTGCTCTGTAACCTGCTTCTTTGATGGCTTCGATGAACTCTTCCTCTCACTTTTTGGCTTCACGATGGCTTCTCCTCTTTACTCTTTCTCTTTCTCTTCTGATGGCTTCTGATATCTTTCCTCCTCAGTTCCACTATTTCTATTATGTCTGTATTCAATCCTTGGATCCTCCATGAGAAGTATTATGATAAATGGGCATCAATGGGAAACCACACGCGTCACAAGAATTTTCCATCACAAACACTACCATATTGACATCAATGACAACCTAGATTACCGAAGATTGCCAAGTATTTTTCCCTTTTTGACTCGTTAAAGAGAATAAAAATGGGGGGTCCACTTTCATCTCTTTTCCGACCCTTTAAAAACAAAAATATGGTTGAGCCCTTATTGTTTCAAACTCGTTAACAGATGTGAAATGTTGTGTGCCTAATATAATTTTACCCCTTTTTCGGGTTGGGAGGCACCATTTACGAAAAGGTACTCCTTGGCTGAAATGGTCAACTGGTTCCCTTGGGTATTGTTTTCTATCTTTTTGGATTCGAGGGACAAATGTACGAAAAGGGACCATGTGGAGTTTTCTTTTGTGTCTTTTTCAAACTCTCTAAACATTTAAAAGATACCGAGTTACACTTTTTTTAGACTTGTTAAACTATTAAACGACATCAGATTCATCACCATGATGAACACGAGCTTCTCCTTCCTAGGGCTTGTTAAAATTTTGGATTGCAGATTACTATGCTGTGGTTTCTGAGAGGAATTCGGATTTTCCACAATGTTCATTTTTAAATTGGTCGACGTTTTGAGTCTAAACCCAGACTCATCCTCAGGACAAAAGTACGGAGAAAAGAAAACCAAGGGTTTTGATAAATATGTAAAAGGTTGATGTAATATGGCTGACTAATTGCCTACTTATTGCTATTATTACATTATTTATATTTATTTAAATCATTACCCTTCTTTATTCATATTATTTAGTTTTATTGTTCATAATCATTATTCATGTTATTATTTATATAATTATTTACCTTATTATTATTAATCATTATTTGTATTGTTATTATATCATATTTGTATTAAGATATTAGTCATTATTAATATATTAATCATTTTTATATTATTATTATATTACTTTATTAATATTATTTTAATATTATTTTTTATCCTATTTATTTTTATTTATTTTTATAATTAATTTTATTAATCTTGTTTGTATTATTACTATATTATTATCTAACCTTAGTTATCAATTATTTTATTTAGTTATTTTATTTATTTGTTATTGTTAATCATGATTTATTGTTATTATTCATAAATTGATATTTATATCATAAGTCATCTATTATTTGATCCTTCTTTTATTATTTAATTATTATTATAATCATTATTTATTATTATTATTAATTTATTATATTTATTATTAATTGTTATTACTTTATTATTTTATTATAATTATTTATTATTTAATTATATTATTAATTATTATATTTTATTATTTTAATTGTCTTATTATTTAATTATTATTTATATTATTGTTATTTAAATTATTATTTATTATTATTTACTAGGTCAAATTTGTCCGAAGGACAAACTTATATTACAAGCATATGTTATCCCCTTCAAGCTTGTGTTTCAAAAATAATTGGGGTTCTCGCTAGAAATGGTGGGAGGAAATTTGGAAGTATTACTTCGGTTGTATTAATTATTATGGCAGCTTGTCACTCTTGAACATTGACACTCTTTCTGCTTCATGTCGGGTTGGGATATCCTCACATTATTGTTGGCCTTCCAAGTTTTGGGTTATCAATTTTGTCTCATTCCATCTGATCCTTGCATCATCATGACCTTTGATCCCTTGGTACCAAAATGCTACCAAACTCCGGAGTCGTGTCATCGATATGTTCAAGAGCTTAATCCTTCTGTAGTTTGTATCCTTACACACCTTCCTCAGATTCTTTGTCTCATCCACATTCACCTTATTCCTTTGTCTCACATCGATGATGTGGGAAACATTATGGCCCTCCTTCGACCAATCGCTTCCTGTCGACTTTAGCTCATTATCTAGGAAGTTGATCTAGAGACTCCTTTCTGGTACCTTAGAGCTTGCATGCTTTAATAGCAAGTTCTTCGCATTTGATGATTGGCTTTCATTATTTGCCTTCGATTGGGTGATTTCATGGGTGTTTGATTTCAGATCATTCTTCACACTTCATGGATGGTACTAGCAATACCTTGAGAACCATTGACATTACTGGTGGTCCCTCTCGTGCTTGTTAACGGTTTACATCATTGACCGGTAATGAAGTGATTTTCTAGTATGCTCGACTTCAGCACATCTATTCACATATTAGAATTTGTACCTTGAACAGGTTGAGATTCAAGACCCTGGGCTCAGATTACACAAGTCCAGGTTGCACGGATTGGTTCATGATTGTGTACATGACTCTTTTGATTGGATGGCTACGACCATACCTGACTCTTTTATGTGGTCCTTTTTATTGGATTGTTGCATCCATACCACAGATCATTTATGTCTATCTTTTGGATGGCTACACCCATGCTTTATGCACACATATTTCCTTTCACTATGTACTTATGTATCAAAGATATCAGTTGTACTTATGTTTCCAGGTTCTTCATGATGGTGATTTATTTCAGTTATGGTTTTGTAAAGCATTTTACCCCTTCAACTCTCTCGGCCTTCATGCTTTAGGGGTCATCTGTTACATAGTATTTTGTCACCAACACCACATTTTCTAATCCTAGACATTGCCAGTTCGTGTTATTGACATCTGCTTTGTTTCATGTTGCAAAAGATGTGTCAGTGTCTTCGTTGTCATATAAGGAAGAATACCTCAGTTCATTACTCCTGGAGCAGACCCTTTTTCATCATTGTTTTTGGGTCCTCACAGGTCATCAGTTATTCCACCTATGAAGATGGCCAAGATTGAACTAAGCCTAGCGACGTCCTCACCATGTCCCTGTGTTTCACTCGCGATGAGTTACTTTTGGCGAGTTTGTTTTTAACATATTGTCAAAGCTTCTTAGTGGTGGTCCTAGGGTTGGTTGTTGGATCAAATGAGCTTGAATCTCTCCTTTGGGATGGTTGGTCCACCCTTTGTGCAACCTCCCAAAGGGATAAACTCTTTCTCCCATCTTTTATGGAGGCTCCTCCTTCTATAAATACCTCCTTCATAGATGAGATCTATTATAGGAGGGAGAGAGTTTGAGTGGAGTTTGGAAGTAGCTCCTAATGTAAATTAGCATAGGATAGTTTTGTATGGATTTGGCTTGATTGTATGAGAGTTATAGCATCATAATTTTTCCTTTTGGGTAGGAGAGAGAGTTATTCATCCTCTTGGAGATATTTCATGAGTGAATGCTTGTGGAGACATGCTGACAGGACCCTTCAAGGAGACCTACAATGTCAAGGCATGGTTGTAAGGTTTACTTCAGTTCATATTAATGCGAATCAATGGTTTATTTCCTATATCTTACGTCAAATTTCATATTGATAGCTTGAAGTTCCTTGACCCTTTAAGTAGATCGTTTTTGTTGTATTCTATTATGTTTGTTGTTGTTCTTTGTATGTTGTTTCAGGTATAAAAGTGATTAGAACAAGAGTTGGAGCAATACAACGAGAACTTCATCAAATGAGGATTTGAAGGTAGGCCTTCATGACATTAACTATCTAAGGGAATTTGCTTTGATATTGTTTTTGCTATGACTAGACCCACTCTAGGGCTAGAGGGGTAGCCTCTGTCCACAGAGGGAACTTACCTGCTTCACAATATCCCTCCTAGAAATGCGCATTTTTTTCCTCTGAACTAAGTAGATTGTTGCATGTGCAATTGAGTTAAGCGGTTCCACACAGGAACAAGAAAATTGACTTTCACACATGGGTTTATTTTTCCTAGAATAGAAAAAGAAACATGTAAAAAACATCCCTAGATTTTAGGGAGCTATTTTTAACAGCTGGAGGTTACATGCAAAGATCATTTTAGAATATTTCTTCCAAGTGTTTCTTTTTCCTATATTTGTGGCATGTGCGTCAGGAGTTTCAAAATTATTTTTTCAATGCATCACAGCTCATTTCTTCACATTGATCTTGGGCTCTAACATCCCACAGCACATCCAAGACTCCGACACATCCAGCTTAGCTATTCACAGGTAAGTGATATCAACTTGTCTTTTACAACATTTCTTTTGCTTTTTGTGTTTTTGCTTGTGTGAGTGTTGTTTGTTTGATTTATACGAATTCTTACTGTCATTTACATGCATACTAGCTTGTAGTAGCACCATTTCATTTTTTGTTAGCATCTCACTGTTGTCGCATGCATGAAATTGTTTTGCACAAACGGTCACTGATTCGGCGACTCGCTTCACCCACATGTATGTTGTTCCATTTTCTAAATCTTTCATTCATTGTTTGCATGCATGATCATTCACTCTTACTTACACTTAGTATCGCCATGCATTCACAATCACATTTTCTTTCAGTTGCTCGTCGACGGGTCTGGGAAGCCTTGACTTGGACTCTGCCTCACCATGATAGCATTCCGCAATCCTGAGAGGGAAGGCTCTATCTTCCTCTCAGGAAATGGACATGTCTTCCCATGAGATGTCCTCTAGTATTGCATTGGGCAATTCTGAGGGATAGTGACTGCTAGCCCAGAAAATTGCGCAATGCAGTCATTGGGCCTGTAACTACTACCAGCTGAAATTGAAATTGTGCAATTCCAACAGCCAGCAGGCCAGCCTAGATTTCACATTACATAATTCCAGTAGCTAGCCAACCTCCCTAGATAGCTTAGACTTCCTTTTGTGTAGTTCTAGTAGCCAGTCAGCCAGCCTTCTAGAATAAATTGAGCAATCTTTGCCAATCAATTCCCAGGTATGTTGCATGTCGTTCCTCAAAATTTTCTTTGGTTTTCGCTGACAAATTTCTTGCCATGCATGTCGCTCTTTCACCAGATCTAGCAGGTGTTCATCTTCCTCTTAGCATTTCAGGATCAATGGCCCTCAAGAGAGTGGGATCAAAGGACACTGACAGAATTGCAACTGGAGTAGCAGTTGAGTGAGTGTCTGCAAGTCCACTGATCTATGAAGATACCAAGTTGATTGTAGACAAGGACATCAAGATGAAATGGAAAGGGGTCAAGGATGCATTTGCAATCACATTTGGGGAAGACATCAAAGACCACCAAGTCTAAGTGAACACCACAAGTCTGTCTTTTATCAGATTGCATGCTGATATCCCGTGCTCCCATGTGCGGACATGATACATTAGATCGTCTTGCACATTGATCCTGAGACGATGACATTGAGCAGTGTTAGCAGGATGAAGATTGATACCTTTAAGGCATAGGATTATGATGAGATGTATTAGATTTTGGAGCCTGTGATCATCATGGAGCCTCCCATAAGCATACCTAGCAGTAATGCCAACTCCGGAGACATTTTGAAGAACTTGGAGAAGGAGTCGGCTAGATTCAGGATGACACCCAACCAAGTCTATAAGACGAAGATTCTATGGAAGGCGTATCAATACTTGGTCATCTTTGCATGTCAACTGTATGGCCAAGAAAGCACAGAAAATTTTTCGTAGAGTTGGGTGATCACGTTGTACCAACTGACTAGAGAAGGAAAAGCATGCACTTGGTCTGGGATGTTGACTCACCAATTGAAGGAACATGTAAAAAGGGCTCGACAATTGCGCAAAGGTACGCAAGAAAAGATATACATGTCCGCCTACATCTTGGATGAAATTTGTGTCCAATAGTAGTTCTCAGGTTTGAAGTGGGCATGGACACCAACGAAGACTTATGTGAACACTTATTGTAAGATGTTGTTTGAATGCAGCTTCAGAGGAGTTATCACACAGCTATCCGATCATTTTTCCCCTCGGTTTACAAGAAGATATTCGAAAAGGATCCATCCTGCATGTCAAAGGTAACAATGGAGGCACTAATAGACATAGCCAACTGGTATGCCTCAATGTCCAACACCTTCATAAAAATGTATAGTGTGGAGAAGCCTTCACATGTTCTACTAAATTTTGCTTGGACAAGCTAGTCATGGTAGAAGTATCATATCACATCTCGACAAGATTGACAGCTAGGCTACATCAGAAGAAGAAGGCACCTTGGCCCACTCTTCTGTTGTAGATCAAGTTATAGGTGATATAGAGTTTCAAGCATGCAGATGCTGAAGCAGAGTAGATGAAGAAGTATCGATTTGACCTCCGAAGTTACAATCCATATGACCCACATTGTCTTATGAAGGATCACTGCATCAGAGTACAGTTAAACTGGATCCACGGGGCATGTCATTGGGCAAAGGAGGACCCATGGAGATATTGTTACAACTCCTCTAGACTCAATGAACCGGTAGGCCTCGCTATGGAATGGATAGTGAAGCAGCATCCCGGAGAGCACCAGAAGTAGTAGCAGCAACAGAGGTGAACATACCAGTGCGTGATAAGGGAAAGAGGAAGATTGTCGATCACATGGAGGAAGAGCAAAGATGCAAGTTTTGAGCATATCCACTTGTGGAGAAAGTAGCTATGGCTATAGAGGTAAAGAGGAAATAGCACGACAAGCAAAACGTGTAACGGAAGAGAGAGAAATAGAGAATGGTTGAAACAGAGAAGGATTTGCATGAGTTGAAGGAGAAACTTTGGAAGGAACAGGATCTGCATAGATAGGAGAAGGAAGTGCAGTAAGAACAAGTACAACATGGGGCACAAGTTTTTCAAATGGATGAAATAATGACCATATAGGTAGTGGACTCATACGAACAGTTGGCATCAGGCAAACAGGGTGAACCATCGTAGGAGCAGGACTTCGCTTAGGAGATAGAGTGAGCACATGAACAGATGGATACATATATGGAGTAGTAGGAGTTAGAGCAAGACATCGACCTCATGCCTAACCACCAAGAGTTTGACCCACCAACTTCATCTCATCTAGAAGACAAGCAAGTCCCAAGCGACGAAGGAGACAATGATATCCTTAGAGATCAGCTAGAAGGAGAGATGCACACCATATCATTTGATGAGTCTCAACATAGAGCTATGCAATCTCACAGAATGTCAACTCCGAATGATCAAACATCTCTTATGTAGTATGAGGAATGAGGGATCATGTCTGAGATGCGTAAACATCTAGCAGCATTGGCCAATGCCACCAGAGAATATGTTGAAGCCACTAGCTCGAGTGTTCGCTTTCTGATAGCTGAGAATGAGCGAATGGTAGAGGAGCTATAGATGGCCAAGCAGGGAGGAGAATTGGTTACAACATCTGCCTGAGTAGAATTGAATAAGGTAATACTAGATGAAGTATTGTCCTTTGACGCAGTCATGTGGGCGTTGTATTCCAAGTTTAGTACTGTGCATAAGGTAGTCATCCATCTCAACTGATGGCAGGAGTGATGTGTTAGAAGAGCACGTATCTTTTTGAATGTGCATGATTTTGTTGATTACATTCAAATAGGGATGATGAGATACAAGGGATTTGTGCTTCACTTGCCTAAGATGATGAAGACCAGAGCGGTCGAGCTTAAGGCACACATCTGGAGTCAGATCCAGAACTATGAAGAGCTCCCATAGCTCATCACTAGTCTATAGGCTTCCCATGCACGCATATTCAAGAGTGTGGATGTTGTTGTGCACGCATATGCGATCCCATCTATTGGGACTCTCACCAAAGAGAATACAAAGACACAGGTCCAACTAGATCTTGACTTGTACTTTGATGAGTTGATGTGCATAGCCACCAACCCAAACTTGTCGAAGACCAGAGCGGTCGAGCTTAAGGCACACATCTGGAGTCAGATCCAGAACTATGAAGAGCTCCCATAGCTCATCACTAGTCTATAGGCTTCCCATGCACGCATATTCAAGAGTGTGGATGTCGTTGTGCACGCATATGCGATCCCATCTATTGAGACTCTCACCAAAGAGAATACAAAGGCACAGGTCCAACTAGATCTTGACTTGTACTTTGATGAGTTGATGTGCATAGCCACCAACCCAAACTTGTCGATCAGTGCAGACACCATGCACAAATATGTTGTTGGTCTAGCCGCACTGAAGACAATTATGCACATGCTATCAGACAAGATGGAAAGAGGAGCCTGAGCAATGTACCTGGATGCTATGGAGGCAAGAGTCAGGTTTCAGAAAGATGTCACCTTAGAGTACATGGACACCATCACGGACTACCAATTTTGGAATCAATTCGCTATTGTCGACCATCATGAGGATGTTGAAGAGTTGGTCTTCCAACAGCTGTCCAAGTCATAGTGATGTCTTGCATGGCTTGCTCAAGCCATTTTGTCTCACATGGGTACATGTGCATTGTAATGTAACATCTTGTCAAGTGTAAGTTCAAGTGTCGATAGTTGGATGTAACAACTGTAGAGTAGATAAAGAGTCATGAGGGTAGATGAATTGTCATAAATGGGAATGTCAAGGGCCACCCCACCCTTTGCTATAAATAGTCCCTCATAACCCATTGAAAAATATTTTGGTCAGCCAAGCTTTAATAGGAGTATCTTAGAGAAAGCTTGGATAGTATTGTAATGTGGCTTGGCTTCTCCACTACAAAGATCTAGTATATCTCTTTGGAGGAGCAGGTGGTTGTGGTTGTAAAGTTCCTCTATCGGAACTAGTGGTTGGACATGGATGTATTGTATGACTGGAACTTACACTTATTAATATAACAAAGCCGACATGTTTCTTGCATATGTTTTATTGTATTCCATCTATCTTGTTGACTCTAGATGACATATGTATTTGTTTGCTTACACATGCATGTATGGACTATTCTGCATAAGTATGTATGAATCTTTCTGAAATGTGATGTTGGTTTAACCATCACTTTGGATTGCTTGCTAACTTGCTTTCCATCTTGTGATTCATCTTCGCTTGTGTGTTCCCTTCCAAGCTGCGTACTATTACAAGTTTCCAAGGGGCGCAATCACCTCACCCTCGGTGTGTTAGAACCTCTCATGCACCTTCCTTGACTTACTGTAGCTATCACAGCCTTGCCACCAATAGGGACATCTTACCTGGCTTTTCGCGAAACTACAGTCAAGGCATTACTGTATGACCCACTACTGGGACTCCTACACCAAACGGTTTGAGGTCTAATGGGGACTTCTTATCGGGGAGATCCCATGACATGTTTGCGGGTCCAACACCATTAACAAGTTGGCAAGAATAAAATACAAGAACATGCAAGCACAACTTGGTCGCAAAGGTCGTTGAGGAGAAATGGAGCAATCGGAGTCAGGTCAAAAAATCTACCAAGGAGGAAAGTGTGTGGAATGTAAGGAAAATACTAGCAGTTCATGTGAGCAAAGTTTATAAAAAGCCAAAGGAGAAGACAACAAGGAAATATATGAAGCTCATATGTTGAAAATTGTCGTTGAGTCTATTTGACTTTGTTCTATTCTTAGTTTATCTATTTCTGAACTACATTGTATGATTAATCTTCTGATTCTACATGAAGGATCATAGTGCTAGAATGTAGTGATGTCTTAATTTTAATGGAAAAAGTTGTGGGATTGCTCTATGTTTCTGAATGTGTTGGTTTGTATTCACCTCTTTAAAATTTTCTTATCCATGATTGTGACTGTTATTTGTTTCCTTCAATGTGTTGCAATTCACACCTTGCATTGGATACCTATTAGATAATTTGATTTCCTAGAATATATGTGAATCATAATTGTTGGTGACCCTACTCCATGTCCTTTTATAGTCCCTATATTAGTAACATCATGTCACACCTTGGGTGAGATGCCTTACTTCTTCTAATTAAGGTGAAAATGATGACATTGCGTTAGACTACAAAGGACCCTTTGTTGGCGCATATGTCTAAACCCAGGGTATCTATCTTTTACATTTTTTCACCAACAAATAGTTCCATTGTCAGGACCTGAAATTTATTAAATAGACTTGGAACATGGTGTCAATTATTTTTAAGAAGGATCTTTAGGATTGGTGACGTGAGTGGGTAGCGTGGTTTATTTCTTAGCAACTGCACCTCTATCAAAACAATGTAAAGCGAGTGAACGAAGAATTTTTGTATGCGGATCCTATGAGTGATCAATATGAGCTATTATGGTGTAAGTTCCAATAAGATATTTGCAATTGGTTGCAAACGTTGCAGAAAAATTAAAGGACTAGAAATCAGAGTATATCTCCTCATACCTGAAAACGTTGCAGAAAAATTAAAGGACTAGAAATCAGAGTATATCTCCTCATACCTGAACTCAAACTGAGATAGTCAAGTTACACCTACTCGATACAGACCTAACTCAGTCTATCGATTTTTGGGTACAAGTTACTTTAGAAGGCTACATCATCGAGTTTGATGCAAAAGGCCATCTATCCTTTTATAAGGCTGAGGTCATATTCAATTCAGGGTTTTGGAAAGGCTATTGAAGGAGATTTTATTGTGGGTTAAACATTTAATGGTTGAAGAAAGCCTACTTCCAAGTTCAGGGCCAATCCATGGCTACTTAAAACATGGTACTAGGAGAGGGGTATATGGGCAAAAACATTACCTCATTGCGAGAAATGAAAATTTGAGAGATATGGATGTAGCTTACCCTTAGAAGGCTAGATATCTAAGGGTACAAAGGAGAGCACATATACCCAAGGAATGGTGGGATAAGTCTTTGAATTAGATCCATAGATGAAAAAGGGAGTTGCACCAAGCAGGAGCGGTGTTGAGTAGCCCGGAAGCACAAGAAGGAAGACTAATCCATCTAGAGTTGTAGAATGAAGGGGTTAGATACAAGGTGCATCCTGGCCCAGCATGAGAGGTCGGGACCACTACATTGACAGAAGTTGAAAGAAGTAATAGAGATTTCCTCTTGCGAGAAGAGATGGAGACACCTGATGGATCAGGCCCTATGGACCAAAGGAGGGATTAGATGATGAAATCCACTTCGTGATGAGGAGGTTGTTTTATGAAGATGATGTATCTCCTAAGAATAGTAACTCACTGCCCAATAGTTCAGGTAGCACTTCCCTGACCTTGCCCTTGTACTTTATCAAAACCTTATTCAATTTATCTCTAAGCTAATTAAAATCATAAAGTTTCACAAAGCACATAATACCTAGAAGGTTGGTATCTTTGTTGGCATAAATAATAGTTTCCATTCAGGTCTCCAAGGGTCTTTACAACTTGGCTCATAGGGGTTCATACTTGCCTCATCAGTTCAACCACGTATGGCTGGAAACATGCAGAGATCCTTTACTCGGTATCTTGAATTCTCTAGGAACAGGAACGAGGATGTTGAACAAATGTTGGTACTTGTGTGAGTTTATATGGAGGGCATGTCAAAATCCATATGCCACCAAACTCATTGAATTTCAGACCAGTCTCCAAGAAAGGGCGATTAGGTGGTTCATCGAATAGTCTGCTTTGCAGTAGAATCTTGTAATAGATGAAGTTAGGTGAGAATTAATTCAAAAATTTAAACTTCCACATGCTGACCAGTAAGGGTTATCTAAACTGTGGGACATGAAGAAGCAAGAGGGAGAAGTTATGTGGAAAATTATGCAAGGTTGTAAGGACACCATTGGCAATTTGAGTTACCCATTGATCCCAATCACTAGGGGGATTGGTTCATTAAAGCACTATTTCCACTGAACTGGACACTACTGACTCAATAGAAGATTGACACCCTAAAGGATGCACTTTAACAGGAAACAAGGATCGAAGCTATGGCAGGATATCTAAGTAAACGCAAAGGGGGATCGACTTCTAATGATCCTATTCTCACAAGTTTCTAGCATCATATCTCTGATCTAACTAAGAAGTTGAGAGACATCGACCCATCGCTACTTGTGCAACCTCACATGTGGTGTACCAATTTCCACATCAAAGGGCATCAAGCCACAAATTTCCTGAGACTGAGGGGGTTGAGCACTCCCTCTATGTTAGTGGGTCATCTACATTCTCACCCAAAGTCGAAGTTGCACAAATTAGTACACAAGGCTTATATCTAGGCCGCACACAGTTTCACACCTTTCCCTACCAACAAGGTACATCTCTCAACAAATACTTTGAAATATTCCAAACATATAGACATATTCCATGTGTCTGTCTGATCTTATAGAAATATTTGAACATCTCAAATAATGTTTTCTGTGAATTTTTCAACTTGCTGACTCACTACACCAATCAATGTAGGGGTACCTTAAGCACTGTAGCTGACTGTTGGATCATTTTTCCTTTAGAATTAATGAAGCTCTTTGAGGGCAAGGAGGTGGAGGAAAAAGGGGAGAAAAATGTGATGTAGAGGTTGAACTTGTTGTTATAATTGTGACAAGGGAAGGAATGTTGCTAGACACTACCCACTACCTAAAAGACCCTGGTGCTCCTAGTGTAGATTTAACATGCATGCAACAAAGGATTGCCTAGAACTAATCACTAGATGGGAGGAGTGCAACTACCAGAGGGGAGGAAATTTGATTAATCCAAAACTGTGGGAACCCAAACTAACTTTGATGTCAAACATTAACATAGTCACCCGGGGGGGAAAGAATAGTGGAGTTGACTCTAGGGCCACTGGGTAACCAAGGATCATAAATATTACCTTGCTAAACTAATCATATGATTCCAACTAGCAGAAGTAATACTGTAAATATGCCATGGAAATATTCAAACAGTTGGGTCCATCTGATGGCACCTAAGGGGAACCATCAAAATTTTTAAAGCCCAGAAGCCCAAGACTGTCACAGAACACTTCCCAACCTATAGTAGAATGATTCAAGTTGTTCTTGAAAATCATGGATGATGAGCAGATGTTAGGAGAGTTGCAGAAGAAACTTAAGATTGCTGTCAAAGATGGGGAGCTCTTTGCAGGGCTCAGTTTTGTCAATTTTCCTGAAAGGAATTCTAAATGAGTTAGGAGGAAAAATAATAGTACAAGAAGGGAATTTTGTGTCGATGCCTAGATTTTGGGGTTCTAGATCAAGGACACTATGCTAGACTTTTGTTCAAACATGAACATCCTACCAAGGAAGACTTGGGAAGCCCTGGGAAGACCTAAGCTAGAATTATCCCTGTTTCAGTTGTGCATGGTGAATCAATATTGTATCCTCCTAGCTAGATGTTTGGAAGATGTCGAAGTAGATATACTAGGGGTAAATATATATGCATACTTTGAAGTCATAGACATCATGGAAGAAAAATACCCCTATCCTTCCTTATTGGGGATATATTAGGCCTTCGAAAACTATGTAGTGATTGACCTAAAGAGGGAAATAATGATTTTCAAGGTGGATGGAGCCAAGATGATTCAACCCTTGGATCCTTATCAAAGTCCCAAATTCACTGATCCAGTGGATGATAAAGAAGAACCTTAATTACTAGATCAATTATACCATCTCACAATAGGAAAGAGGGAATACTACATCAATCCTACAACGAATGAGTCGATTAGCTGGAGAAGTGTTCACAGCTTCAATGTCATAATCAAAATATGTGTGGGATGATTAGCAGCAAGGAGGCCATGAGATCTACTTGAGGTGATGCATAACAATCTTTCGTATCCACTAGGTCAATACAAAGGTATGTAATTTCCCTATTTTTAATGGTATGGGCTCAGTTATTGATTTTATTGATGAAATTTATTTGAAAATTTTGGAGGCACACAAGGTACCCTTACAAGATGTTTCCCTTCAAGAGACACCGACAAGGTTGTAGGGTTCCCATCGCAACTGCCTCTGAGGTTAGGAGTTGGTCAAGTCTGTGTTGATACGCAGATTTGGGTACTCACAAGATTGCTCACCCAACCTCCTTAAGTACAATGAGTGCACTGATCGTCACCAACATATCTAGAACTGTAAGGATAAGTGGGCTAGGAAAGGACTTCCTAGAGTCTGTGGGTTCATAGCTTCATCCACACTCTTGGAACATTTCCCCAGGCTTGGTACCTTAAGGAAGAGATAAAGAGGAAGACTAGTGAGTAGGATCACAAAACATCCAAATTCATCCGTCATTTCTCCTTTGTCAACGATGATGAAAGGAAATTGGTTACATTGAAAGTAGTAAAGAGGTTCATATCCTGAGCTGGAGAGATTACTAAGGGTTATTGCGACCAAGATGTCTTCAATCATACCTATGAATTAGGGTTTCATAAGGTTATGGATTACAGGGAGGTAAATATTGAACCTGATGGAGACAATTTAGAAGGATTAAGGCACTTGACCTTTAAGGAATCTGAGGGGGAATGAGTCATATAATATGGCCCTGTAACAACTAGACCAAAACTACAACCTTTGAAACTATGTAAGCACAACATAGGTACCAAAGAGAAACCAAAAATGGCTTCCTTCGAGGACTATTGAGACGAACAATCCACCAAGGAGATATTCGATCTTCTGAAGAAGTATGAGGATCTTTTCCCTTCCTCTGTTGTAAATCTCAAAGGAATTAAAGGGAAGTTGGGAGAAATGAATATTGTGCTAAAGCCAAATGTGAGACTAGTGAAACATCTCCCTTATTGACTAAACCCAAGGGTCAAGGAGAATGTGAAGAGAGAGATCGAAAAGATGCTAGTAGTCGGCCTCATATTTCCAGTTAATGAAGTTGAGTGGGTTAGCCTGATTTTCATTCCAAATAGAAGGATTATGAATATATCCCAGTCTTTGTAGAATAAAGGAGCTTGAAAAACACTTGTGTCCATGATCCCTTCCCTACCTCATTCAACAATGAATTCCATGATAATGTGGCAGGTAATGAGGCATATTCCTTCATGGATGGGTTCTTTGGATATTACCAATTTTGTATTGTAAAGGAAGATAAGATGAAAACCACCTTCACTACTGAATGGGGCCCTTATGCTTTCCATGTCATGTTGTTTGGGTTGAAGAATGCACTGATAATGTTTTCAAGGATCATGGTTTCTTCCTTCCATGACTATATTCACAAATTCCTACAGGTGTATATGGATGATTGGACAGTGTACAACTTATTAAAAATACACTCCATCTTTCTCAGGGTAATGTTTGATCGCTTCAAGCAACTACAAATTTATTTGAACTTGAAGAAATGTATTTTTTTTGTCCCTTTTGGAATGATGTTGGGGCATATAGTTTCCAAAGAAGGAGTTGTTTCAACCCTACCAAGGTTTTGGTAATTCTAAATATGCCTCCACCAACTAGTGTCAAGCAATTAAGATTGACCCTCAAACATACAATATACTACTACAGGTTCATCTGTAATTATGCTCGGATTATTGCACCATTAGAGAAGCTACTGAATAAATTTGAGTGGCTCATCTAGGCCAATGAATGCGACACAACATTTAATACACTAAAGGACGATGGCAAGTGCACCAATCCTAATTTACCAACTTGGAATAAATAATTTCATGTCCATGTTGATGCATTCGAGATCACTATGGAGCTATTTTGGCCTAACCCGGAGACAGTAACCTAGCTCACCCAATTTATTTCACCAACATAAAACTTTCCACTATAGAGAGGAAATACACCATTACTAAATGTTAAGCTCTTGAAATGTTCTATTGACTGCAGAAATTTAGGAAATATCTTTTGGGTGGTCCCTTTAAGTTCTTCACTGACCACTCTACACTAAAGTATCTGGTAAATAAGCTTGTGCTAGAAGGGAGGAGTTTTAGATGGATATTTTTGTTTCAGTAGTTTATATTTGAATCCATTATGAATGCAGGAGGGATGAATGTGGGGCCTGACCATCTCTCCCAGCTAGATTTGGGAAAAGAAGGGGGGTCAATAGATGACCAACTGTCGGACACTGATTTGTTTCGGGTTGAGGCCATCCCTAACTATTTGGAAGACATCACACTATTTTTAACTACTGTAAAATTTCTAGAAGAGTACAGATAAAAATAAAGAAGGAATATGGTGGTTTGAGTTGAGGATTACCGCCTAATTGCACGAAAATTTACAAAATTGGTCTCGACCAGGTACTGTGATGATGTGTCCTCAACTATGAAAAGAAAGATATGCTATGGGAATGCCACACTAGAGTGGTGGGAGGAAATGTAGGGGGGGAAGCTACCATGAGAAAGAAATACAAGTAGGGTTTTGGTGACCAAAACTCTTTTGATATGAAAAATAGCACATTAATAAATGTGATGTTTATCAACGGATGGGGTGGTCATCGCATAGTGATGAACTTCCTCTGCAATCTAGACACACACTCCAGGATTTCAAAAAGTGGTCTTGGAATTTGTGTGACCTATTAATCTACTAGCATGTCACTCACATTCCCGGTACATTATTAATACTATAGACTATCTCACCCATTGAGTCGAAGCCACACCAGTTAAAGGTTGCACTACTCACACCACTTCTCGGTTCGTCTTTGAAAATATCATCACTCAATTTTAGTGCCCCCAGAGCCTCACCAGTGACCATGGAACCCACTTCATTAACAAAATAGTTACCACATTACTGTGAAACTTCGACATCATTGAAGCTTTAAACAAGATCCTAGAGAAGGCCTCACCAAGATTTGTTCTGTCAACTGAAATGATTGGGATGAGTGGGCACCAACTATCTTGTGGGCCTACAATACCAACATCAAATGATTGCATAAACATACTTTGTTCCAAGTTGTTTATGGAAAATCAACAAGCTACTCAGACAACAGAGGATGAGCCAATTACAAAAAGGTTGAATGAACTATGCGATTTGGATGAAGCTAGGTTTCTAGTAGATTTTCACTAGACTATTTAGAAGGAGAGACATAAATAATGGCATGAACAACACATCAAGATAAATGTTTTCAAAATTGGGGACAAGGTTCTCCTATATGACAGAAAGTTTCTAAGACATCCTAGGAAGCTCCAAATGCACTCGATCGAACCGTTCATTGTTGTGGAAGTATGAGATTCTGGAGCTATTAATATTTTTCAACTCGAAAGGATTTTTTTTCCTGGTTGGTTGAATGGTGCATGCCTAAATCCCTTGCACAACCCACCAACTTCCTCGTCAATTCATTTGATCTCCAAAAGGGGATCATAGTTAGGTTTAGGATAAAGTCAATTAGGTAGATTTGAAGTTGAGACAATTATGTTAGTTATGTTAGTTGCAAATAAATTTACATGCATCATGTTTGTTAGTTAGTTGAGTGCATCCCTTCACAACTAATTGTGGTCAAGGGAATGCATGTGGTAGTAATCTTGTCCAGCATAATTAGTAATAATTTCTAGCTTCTTTTTGAATTTGGTTTAAATATCTCTCGTAATATCCCTGACACATTCTGGTTATCATATTTTTGTTTTTTCCATAATTTCGTAATAATTGGCCATCATGATCATACCTTTTGAGTTATTACGTCATCCAAATCAGGTCTAGGTCATAGTCGTCGTTAATGTCATGGTTTGAATCAAGTATAGAAAGTTGTGATATTTGTTAGTTAAATGGTTTAATCACAATCATCGTGACAAGTATTTCTATATAGTTTGCATGAAAACACAAAACTATCCATTGTAAAAGGTTAAGTGGTGAAGCTACTCACTTTGGCTTCCATGTCGAATTCCCCTAGCTCTCAGTCAAAATTATGCCCCCATGTTTCTATTGTATATAGTCAATGAGTTACAGCCATGACTCGAGTATCCAAATCTATTATTCCAACCCCTCCATCTGACCCTATAGTCACGAAACTTGAAAGTTTTTTTGGAAAATATGATAAGGCTTTGCTTGCCAATAACGATTTATCATAGTCCTTTCATTTCGCTGCGTTCAAGCACTAAATATTCATAGAGGCCACAACCAAGCAATATGGAAGCCATTTATACATGCTAAAAGAGGAATTTTGAGGATTACAATGGTGCATGCTAATGAATTTGAGAAATTTACCAGTATTTGGTGCTTTAGACACATCCATGTAGTGCACAAAGTTCCTTATCAACCAACTACATGGGGGCTCCCTGTGGCTCCACTGAGAGTACCCAATCCACGCCAGTGACATCCAAAGTGTTATCAACTAAAAAATTATCAACTAGCCATTTCTAACTAGGTGGATTGAAATACACCATGTAGGATTAATTTTACCATAATAAAATTACTTTCACCATGGAAAATTATTTAGTAAACCATTTTTATTAAATTACTTCTGATTAAAATTACAAAACCCCATGAAAATAATTGAATAAATCATTATTTATTTAATTTTCTCTAGGAATAATTATTAAATTATTATTTGATAATTATTCCTTGCCACATTTGACTAAATCATCTAATAATAGTTAAATAAATCACTATTTATTTATTATTCCTTAATTCTATTTTTGGAATAATTGTTAAATCACTACAAAATAATTATTTTGATTTCACAACTTTCTTAATCCTTGCAAAATAATTAATAAACCATTTTATTTGTTAATTATTTCTAAATAATTATATTTGACCATTTTGAATATCCTTTCTCTTCCCAAAAAATATAATAAAGTATTCCTAATAGTTAGATCTTGATTTGGTCAATATTATTTTATTATTTTCAATTTTCAAGGTCAACCCAATACTTTGTTATAAATAAGAGAGTTTTCTGTTCATTCTTCACCATGATCACTATCATCATCCTGACTATTGTCACTTCATATTCAAGCTCCCATTCGAGTTTTACTCCTTTTTTGGGGGTTTCTCACATATTGAGCAAATACTAGATTACTGAAGCACAAGGACATCAAAGGACCCATCCCATAGAGGGGGATTTTCCGACCTTGTTGTAGATATGCTTCAGTAGATGTTTTTAATAAAATATTATTCATTTAAGAAGTCTTCATTTATTGGGTTTTCTACATTGGATATTTCTTGTTTTTCTCTATTTTTGATTGCATATAATATCTTTGTTGCAGGGTTTTCTTGTTTTATTATTGCAGATATGAAGCTTGAAAAACCACATATTGTTGTTAGGGTCACTTGTCACTAGTGACTTAAGCAAAGTATTTTTGGTACGTACGCTAAGAATATTTATACTAACACAAAGGTTGATGAGGTTATATGTTATAGGAGCAATGGTGTCATCTGTGTTCCAAACCACCTCTAAGCGGAGGAAGAAAGTAGGTGAGAGTAACTACTATACCAAGTATGCTACTTAGCACAGTAGGAAAGGAGCCACCATCAACCTAATCATTGTGCCCCCAATTAAGTTCTCCTATCACATAATCACTAGGAAGATCACGCACCATTACACCAAGGGTGAATGCACTCTGGATACCATCTTGGTGGTCAAAGCCTCTAGAAAAGGGGAACATCTAAATTGGTGAAATTATTTGGTAAATTAACTATTTGAAGCTTGTGAGGATGTATATAAGCAGGTGACCTACTTAATCTATGGGTTTCTAGTCGTCTCTTTTACAATGATGAAGTGGTGCCATACCGATGGAAGAGAATTAGCCTAGGTTTTTGAGGAACATCCCCTGGCACTCACATACTCCCCATGGTAGACATCAAGGGACCTCAACAACAAAGAAATCAATGAGGCCTCCTTCACTGGCTAGTATGCCAAAATTCCCACTATCACAAAGGTTGCCCCCAAAATCCAAAAATCAGCCTTGGAAAAATATTCACAAGCCATATGGTTCAAGGTTCACCATGACACCACCTAGATTCAACATAAGATTTTTAACTTGGACACATTCCATATGCGGGCTATGTCTTTCATTCTCTTAGAAAAAGTGCTCCAAAATTAAGTTTTGTCCTAGCCAAGTATCATTGGCGAGGTCCAAGACAACAAGAGGACACACTATTTTGAAGGAATGGTTCCTAAACCACTACCTAGTGAGAGTCCCTCCACCTCTCAGAAGTGAGAAACATAAGAAACACTCAATCTTCTTTTGAAGAGATTTGAGAAAATTGTGATGTGAGTCTGAAACACTCTAGAATCCCTTGGATTGTCAATAAGTTCTCTACCACTATTTTCTAAAATTCTTAATGTTAGTCCATCCAGTACTTTTTCATTCATCTCAATGGTTGTCGCCCTCCCCTTGGTGGTTCCTCATTTTGTTACTGAGCCCATAATGCAGGAGACCCATCTAATTGCTACATGCTTTCCCTCAATCTTCTCAAACCCTATTTTCGTTACATTTCCCTAAGTCATTGAACTCACCAGTGAGGAAAACCTCTCTATCTCTAGTACCCATATCATTGAAGAAATCTCGTATTCCACCTCAACTACTTCCTCAAGGTATCATAACCCATCACCCTGCATGACATCCCCCTCCGCAACCATTTTAGACCTTCCTCAATGTCGAGACCAAAATGGAGGTAGATTCCCTCATTCAAGAAATTAGTGACACTACCCACAACACCTTCATTATTCACACTACAAATGTGGATATAGTTACCATTCCTCTTTTACCATTTCTACTAGCATTAAGCCTTCAAAAAACAAATGGCCAACAAATCCAAACAAGGCCAGGTGCTTATAAATATCCTAGATTAGACCTTCAACCCCATTCCCAATTCGTGACCACCATTTTTTCTAGACCGCACCAGTACATGCACTGCAAAAATCCTACAACAAGGAACCTCACCCCTAGGCTAATCTGAGAAATCGGTTGCAAGTGGACAACCGCTGCTAGCCCAATTTCCTCTCCCTACTACCATGATTCTCGATGATTTTTAGAATTAGTTCTTCTCTCAGTTACTTCCCATCATTCAACTGGCCTCTTGCTAAGCAGAAGCACTACATAGTACATTGACAACTAAACATGAGTAGCAAAAAAAACTTCTCTCCATAACGACCAAGCATGATAATCTCCTGCAAGAAAAGAAAGTGTTGCAATAGTAAGCCGATGATATTGTTGTTAAGTTCTAGACACTTTGGCTCACTGTTTTTGAGATAGTACCTAATGTGGAAGAATATTTCATAGTTTGCAGATTTTAATACTATTGTGACCACATTAAAACCGCATGCACCGACCTTTCTTCGTCGAACTAGGAGATCAAGAAGGCTATCATAGTTGGCCATAATGCACTACCTCATCTAGCCACTCAATATATCACTGAAATTATGTATAATATTACCTATGTGGATTCTCTAAAGGATTCCCTTCATCAAGCTATTGGAGAGGTGTAAGAAATATTTATTCAAATTTAGGACTGGTCTGTGTTCCTTTCCAAGAAAAATCAGCTAGCCTATGCTTTCCCTCAACATGCTCATCAATTATTCAACCAAGCCTTGACTACAGCTAACCTCAAGTAGAAAAAATACCTATTTTCACAACTTGATTATCTCAAGAAGTAGATCCAGTAGATTGAGGATGACTCTCGAGCCACCAAGACTCTACTCCGCAACCTCAAACCATCGACACAAATCCATTTTCAGATGTTGCGACAACTAAGCACAGATGAAGATACTCAATGAAATGCCCTCATGAATACCCAAACAAACCAACCAACAACTAAAATTACCATGCCATTTCTTGAGAAATCCTCCACTATGTTAGATTTGTTAAGGTTAATCATTGCAGAATATACCCAATTCAAGATAAAGGCCATCCCATCTGTCTTAGAGTTGGGTCCATTGTTTCAAGAAGTAATAGCACAAGTAGAAGCCCCATAGTAAAAAGAAGAAACATCAACATCAACTAAGGATTGACTCGAGGACAAGTCAATCAATTTTTGTTGGGGCCTATTGGGTCCTCCGTTTTGGGGGATAGAGTTTTTGACACATTTTGACCAAGTTTCAATGAAGGGAAATTGCAGAGGAAACAACTAATGGAAAGAGTGAAACTATGCCAGGATTTATCTGAGACTGAAGTTGGAAAGTGGATATATGGGAATACGCAAGCACAATCAAGTCACAAAGACCATTGAGGAGAGATGGAGCAGTCGCAACCGAGTCGCAAAATCCACCAAGGAGGAAAGTGCATGGAATCTGAGGAAAAGACTGGTAGTTTAGGTGAGCAAAGTTTATAAAAATCCAAAGGATAAGACAACAAAGAAAGAGATAAAGCTCATATCCTTATATGTTGTCGCTAAGTCTATTGCACTTGGTTATGTTCTTAATTTATCTATTTTTGAGCTGAATTGTATGATGAATCTTCTGATTCTACTAGTAGGGCCATAGTGTGAGAATGTAATGATTTCTTAATTTTAATGGAAAGAGTTGCAAGATTTCTTTATGTTTCTAAATGTGTTGGTTTGAATGGCCCAATTTAAAATTTTATTATGTGTGAATGTGAATGCTATCTATTTCTTTGGATTTTTTGTAATTCACACCTTGCATTGTTTATCTGTTAGATTATGTGATTTCCTAAAATGTATGTGAATGGTAATTGCTGCACAACCCTCCTTAATGTATTGTTCTAGTCCCTATCTTAGTAAGGTCGTGGCATGCCTTAGGTGAGATGGCTTACTTCTTTTGAGCAAGGTGAAAATTTCAAGATTGTGCTAGACTACTACGGACACTTTGTTGGCCCCTGTTTCTTAACCCAGTGCCTCTATATTTTACATTTTTTTCATACATTACCATCTTTATTGGCTTGGGTTTTTTGAGTCTCTTAAGAATTTGTAGAAGTGATTTTCCATTCATTTTTCTTATTTTTTCTACTAGTTTGTTTATTATTCTTTAGTTGCATGTAATGCACCTAAAGCAACTCAAATGTATTATCAAGATCCATTGTTTGTTGATATATTAACACATTAGTTGGTGGTTGCATTGACACAATAATTTGGCCAAATTGAGGACTAACTTACTTATTACATTGGCGGATATGGAAATAACCATGCCATCAACTTGTGGTATCAATTTAGAATGAGGTGTATTGGTCGACGGTTGAGGAGAATTAGGAATAATATGATACAATGTGCCCAACTGTGAATAAATTAAGTTGAAATGTTGTGAACATAGAATGGTCTACTCTTCAGTAGAATCCTACACATCATGAAATCCTTGGAAGTTTGATGTAGCAATATTCACATGGACCAATATTTCAGTAATTGATTGGGAATATTGGTCTAAATCAACTACTTACATCATGTTCATTCATGAATATGATTGAAACTTTTAGTGGAGGTATACTACCTAAACTTATATAGGAGATCATTTTCGATCTCTTACTATAAATGTAACTAGAAACAATTAAAAAATGTTTGTGCCAATGTGGAATTGTCATGATATGACATCCAATTGAGTTCAATGTACCATTTTGTGGCATTGTCGGTTGGGTTACACTAGAAAAGAGGTAATTGAATACTATCACCCACCAAAGAATTAGATGAACAACAAAAATGGCAGGTGGCTATGTGAATCATATGGATCTTTCCCAACTTTCCATAGAACTTTAAAATTTCAAATAATAACCCTATAGGCATAGGTGGCCATTATGAGTCATGGAAAATGGGATCATTGTTTAATTTTTTTAGATATGGAAATAAATAGAAGCAAGAAATGGAAGTTCATTTTTATCATAAGTCTTAAGTTAAAGATGGTACTCCAAATAGACCATGAGGTTCTCCTATAACATGTTTTTTTATAAGTAATGGGGTGAAGAATATTCCCATGATTTTGAGGCCCTAAACATAAGGATGTCATAAAATATTATTTCCCCTAGGAGGATTGCCCCCTAGGAAAAATGGACTCCCAAAGGCATGAATTCTAATGATGCCATTTAAAATTCTAGAAGGATTGTGTTCTGAAGTAAAATCATCTTGATAGGGAGATACATGCAAGGAAGCACACTCGAACATAAAAAAAAATTATATGAGTTCTCATGGAAATATTTCTCTAAAATTGACATGTTGAGCCATCAATTTATCTATATAATCATTGGAGGAGATTTGTAGAGGAGAGAGCCAAAGTCATAGTGTAAGTTGGGGAAGGTATCATCTAGAATTTAGAGAAGGTAATATGTTATAACACTATTACCATGGGGGTGGAGAGTTGAGTCGAACTTATTTTAGACAGTATTATCTATATGTGTTGGAAAGTGACACAACCAAGCAGAAAATAGACTATCAACCTATAATATATATATATATATATATATATTATATATATATATATATATATATATATATATATATATATATATATATATATATATATATATATATATATATATTATATATAATATTATATATTCCCTATGGAATACGAATGAAAAAGAACAAGAGGATATCATTCTCAATCAATAGTAAAGAGTTGCGAACATAGTAAGAATGTTAGAGGGGGTGGTTGAAAGTGTTGAGAAATTATAGCCACAAAAGCTTATAAGAGGAGAGAAGTCGTGGAATCATAAAAAAATGTTCAACTATTTAACCCCTTGCAACCGATACAATCTATGTGGTGACATCATATAAAATATTTTTTTAAACATGGGATCAAAAACAAATGTAAATAAAAAATCATGATATCTAAGAGTAATTCATGAGCATGAGAGGATTTGATAACATCATTAGGAGATGAATAAGGGAAGGGAGTGGATTATGGTTCAATTGTAGGATACAATAAGAAACATTGTTGTGATATGTCATCTTATGATAAATGAAATATTGTTTAGGGTAGAAAATGGAGAGTTAGACCTAAAGCATGTAGAACTCTTCCATGTGTTATTGTAGAGGCTTAAAAACCACTAAATTGAAGCCATCTATACCGTCATTATAACTATGGGGATAAAATCTGCTATAAAGAGCAATGTACAGTGTGAGTCAAATCGTGATGGCATGAGAAATTTCTTGAAGTATCTCCTTAATAAGTTCAAGGAAAAAATACTTTTCATGTACTAACAAAGTAGGTGAGAGGAATATACATTGACCAATAAGGTTTAGGAAAAACATTCTGATAACATGTAATAAAAGGGCTAAGGGTCTCTACTTTTTTAATACTTTGATAAGGCCAGGTATGACATTAAGTTGTATATATTTATAAAGTGAAACATGGGGGGAAATGACATTATTAAGAGAGGGAAAATCATCTTGGTGGCCCATGAATGAAAATGATATTTTTCACTGGATTCCATGAGGGTGTAAGTTATCATGTTCGATTTTTTAAGGTGAAGTAAGAAACTTGGTATGGTTTGCTTCAATATTTTACCCTAATTACACTATATTATGCTTGTAACTTGCAAGGAAAGAAAGGATGTGTGGATAATGGGCCACTTACATTCTTCCTAATTACACTATGTGAGGATATAAGGATATAGAAACCTAGTGCTTTGAGAAATATTTTAGATCCAACAACAATTTTAAGCTCTTTGTGTGTCTCACAGGTTATGTTCTTGCAGAGTCGTGAGACTCATTTGACTGTCTCTGCAAAAATCTGCAAGGCCAACTTAAAAAGAAAAAATAGAGGTATTTATAGGTCGTGCAAAGGTACAAGGGAGGCATGCACAATTCCATAAATGTTAAGGGTTAAAAAGATGGTGGAATTACATATAATAAAGACTTTCTTTTGTGCATATATGCTTCTGTGTCAGTGGTATCCTAACATGCAATAATAATCCTGCAATGAAACATTCTCTATGTTTCACGTCTACGATCTTGAATTTCATCATGTCCTTCAAAACTTTGAACCATTTTTCAAATTCCCATACCAACTCACTTTGACACTACTTGATTTACTTCAGTTCTATAACACAATGGGACTCTTACATCTACTTTTAGAAATCCCTGATAAACACCTTCTTGATCTCCACTAGAGTATTGTTTTGGCCAATTTGAATCATTCGTTTGAAATTTATGTACCATATTCATGTAGAGTCCATAAACGTTGCTTCTAGGTATGAAACCTTTGTGACCTCGTCCTAGACCTATTTGGTAATCCAGATGGCATCACAGATGAACATATGTTGTTCTGTGTCCTTAGTCCCAATTCCATGAAACATGAGAATTCATAAGTCTACACAATACTTCATGATGAATTACTCCCACCTACACTCACTAAAATACTAGAAAATTGCATGCCCATTTGTGCACCACTTTGAGCTTAAGTACCTTGTGTTGATCCTCCTACAACCTGACCAATTCCACTACTACTAGTATTTCCTCCTCCTTGACTAAAATTACCCTCTACAATAGTCATATCACTGCATTAATTACATAAATCATGGTCATTGATGTGTGAGAGGTTGTGAGCTCAACACTAGGCACAGTCTTATTATACTATTACAACTCTAAAGCTTTTTACTACATAGAATTATCCATTCTCCTTCTCCTTCTTCAGTTTGTGACATACCAAACAACATCCCCTCATGGCTCTAGTCACTAACACTACTCCTTTTCCTTTGATGGCCTCTCCTAGCCCCTCCCTCTAGGCTTCTTCTCTTAGTATGCATCGATGCTAACTGGTCTCCTCTCCCATCCCCTTGTCAAAACCTCCTTCAATCCTCAAAGTGCCATTCTAATAATTGTCTTTCTCAATCCTATCCCTTCTCCATCCTAAGCATAGTTCTAGCCCCAATTTCAGCTTCCACAATAATTGTTCTACCTCTTCTCCTTCCCTTCTCCTCAGACCATCTCTTGGTTCTTGCCCACTTCCCCTTGTCCATGAGTGACTTAGCTACTCATGTTATTAGTTTCCAGGGGTGGAAATCCATTGTCGTATGAAAACATATTAATAAGTAATGATACCGAGCTCATGAACATACTTGTCGATCCATTCATGATCCATAAATTGTTGTGGATATTACACTGGACAAGTTTTCACAACAAATTTGATAATAATATATTAAAGTTCTAAATTTCTACACTATTACAATTTTATTAAAACTCTAGATCTATAAATTTAATTGTAGTTAGTGCATGCATGTGAATAGAAATTATGTATAAAAGTAGATAATGAAAAAATAAGCTCACATACACACAGGGCACAATATATGCTCTCAGAAATTTTTTCAAGATAAAACCCAACTAGAAGGTGAGGCCACTTTTCTCTCTTTATCTGCCTAGAAAATATGGCTGCAGGTATAAATAAGTAATGCTTGTGGCCCATGGGATAATAGAGTGCACAGATCCTCTCTTTGTTCTCTACCTCCTATCTATCCTAACTATATTTTCTCAGCTATGGAACAAAATTCTCTCAAAAGAATGGAATGCCTCTTCCTCCAGTGGTTTGGTTATAACACATCCTAATAGACTACTAGTGGTTAAGTTTGACTGCATCAACTCTTAACTAGAGTGACATTATAGAATCTTTTAGAGTATTTTACATCACAAAATGAAAGCTATCCCATTTTCCATGAATAATGGGGGGTTGATGCAACATCCTCCCAAATTATAGGTGTGAAAATAGGAAGGTCAATTTCTGAGTGGCATAAATTTTGCATACGAACTCTAATTGACTTGCTTCTTGCATTGTTGCAAAGATATATATATATATATATATATAATATATATATATATATAACTATATATATAATATATATATATATATATATAATATATATATAGAATAGAATAGAATGAGAAGGTTGGGAACTAAATAGGAAAATTTTTACCCCCAAAAAACTCATTTGATGCCTCAAAACACTCTCGAAAGGTTTTAGACATCATTTTTCCAAATTGGGTCTTGTTAGTAAAAACAATCTCGTAAGTTGATTCCTCCATTTTTTCCACCCCAAATACATTGAGATGGATGAAAAATAATATAATGATCCAGTACAGATTACACCTCCCCATTTTGGGAGGCTTTTGGTCCCCAAAATATTTTACTGAATGAGGTGAGGAAATATTTCCTCCACCTTCTCATTGGTGTACCATTTATCTTTGCTTGGAGGTTTCCCCTTTAACCCAATCTGCCAAAGACCATGCTTCCCTTGTCTTGTAGTTCTAGACCTCTTCTACAAAATTGTATCTTTTGTTAACTCTACCTGAGCCTTTGCTGCCAAATCCCCCATAGAAAGTAGGATTTGTTCCTCTTCCTGATCTAGCATGGAAGGTTCATAGAGTTTCAAATTCTCTACATTCACAACTAAGTAAATATGCATATATGGTGGTCAACTGAGTCAATAGGTATTATCACCTACCTTTTCCAGTACTCAAAGGGACCATAGCTCATAACCTTGATTTTATTACCAAACCCTAACAACCTCTCCTTGTTCAACTGTAGCCATACGCTGTCTCCCACCTTGAACGATTTTTATGTTCTATGTTCATCATGCCTTGCCTTATACTTTTCCTATGACTTATGCACTATTTCTTGTACCTATAAATGGGTCCAAATAATATTGTTTATATTTCTTTCATCCCTCAAAGCATATCCTATAATATCTTCCCCCACTCCTCCTTGTTGCCCATATGCAATATCCAAAGGTGATGGTGGAAAATATCCAAAACAAATTTCAAAAGGGGACTTTCCCGTAGAAGTGTGGATTGCTCTATTGTAAGAATGTTGTAAATATACCATATTTTCATCCCATGTGTTTGGATCCTTCTAGTTGTATCCCCTTAGAATCTGTACCAAATTCCTATTAATTACTTATGTCTACCTATCTATAAGTGGATGGAAGTTTGTAGATCTCTTCAACTTTATGTCCATATTCTCCCACAATGTAGTCCAGAATTCACTAAGAAATCTTGTTTGGAATGACACTCCTTGGTATCCCAAAGTGCACCCAAACCTATCCAAAGAACAAGTTGGTTGCTTCTTATCTGCAGATGTTCTTCTTACAGGGCATAAAAACATACATCTTGTTGAACCTATCAAGTACCACAAACAAGTAGTCATGTCCCTTCCCAGTTCTCAAAAAACCTCCCACAAAGTCCATGGAAATTCTTTCCCAAGGATGAGTAGGTATAGGTAAGGGATGATATAGACCTTATTTCCTATTGTTAGGCTTGTTGGTACAACAAATCATGCATCCTGATATGAACCTAGTGACATTCTCTTGCATCTTTGGTTAATACACATACCTCTGTAAGTTAGCCACGGTCTTCCCTAGACCAAAGTTCCCTGCAACCTTGGAGGTGTGATCCTCTGTAATCAGCTAGAATGACTCATCTTTAAGAACACATAGTTTATCCAGCATGTACAGTAACCCATGCTAGAGGCGGTAGTGAACGGTGTTGTCACACTCATGTACATGAATATAACTTTGTAACTATTGATACACCTCATTGAAGTACTCATCCTCTGAATATGCATCATGGGTAAATGGCTGCATAAGAGTCTCCAAATGAAACTACTATAAAAACCCCATCCACTTGAAATGCTTGGTCTGTTGTAGCTTACTATGGTCCTGCAAGTACTATAATGGATGGCGATTTGTGTATGTTATTGTATCCTTTCCCATCAGATACTGATTTCACTTCTTCACATATTTCATCATTGAATAGAGCTACTTATCATAGGTAAGATAGTTAGGAACTTCCCCATAAAATACTTCAAAATGGTAGCACGCATGCCTTCCTCCTTGCATCAAGACAACTCCCACAGCATACCCACTCGAATCATTTTCCACTTCAAAGGGTCTCTTCAAGTTTGGTAATACCATAGCTCGTGATTGACAGATATTCTTCTTTCAGCCTTCTATTGACCTCATCCCCACTAGAAAATCTTACCACTTTTTCTTATGGAATGGAGAAGTGTTTCGACGGAAAATGAGGCTATGAATTTCCTTAGGTACTATGCCTCCCCAATGAAACTACTAACCTCAGAAACATTATTAGGCACCGACCATTTCATGATGGCCTCCATCTTGGAAGGATATATTTTGAACTCTCCTCTACTGATCACATACCCTAAATATACCAAAGATTATTGTGTAAACTCACACTTCTTAAGATTTTGTATTAGATGGTGCTTCTTCAATGTTTCCATCACTTGTGTCAAATGTGAAATATTCCCCTCCTAAGTAGCACTATATACAAGTATATCATCGAAATATACAAGAACAAATGAATCTATAAAAATGCATAATTTATTATTTATTAATCTCATAAATGTAGTTGGTGCATATTATAGGACAAATGACATGACTAACCACTCATACAAACATGTCTAGTTTTGAAGGTGGTCTTCCCAGTATCTTCCTCTTTGACTTGAACCTGGTGATATCCAGACTTCAAGTCCAACTTGGTGAAGTATTTTTCTTGCTGCTACTGATCTAACAAATCATCTATCCTTGGTAGGGGGTATCTATTCTTGAGCGTCATTTTGTCCAACTTCCTATAATCTATACACATCCGCCAAGTCCTACCCTTCTTTGGCACAATGATTATGGCTTGCCCACATGGTGATGTACTTGTTCGAATGACACCTTGTTCCAGTAGTTTCTATAACTATTTCTTCACCTCACTTTCTTATGTAGCAAACTGACCATATATCCTAAGATTTGGCAATGGGGAGTCTGACAATAGTTGGATCTCTTGCTCCACTTCCTTCTTAGGTGGTAATCCTTTAGGATCTCGGAACACATCCTTGTATGTTTGTAAAAATTCCTCCAATTGTTGTTTTTGTATCTTAGTACACCCCTCTAGGGATGCCTTGCCTCTTATTGACTCCTTTAGAAACTTTCTCTTAAAAACAATAAAACATAATTCTTATTGGAACTGATCAATTTTTTGGCTTGGTTGGCACTTACCAGTGAAATTTTTGACTTGCCTTTTTGTGTGTTGATGATGAACCATTTTCCATCCTTGACGAGTCAGTACTAGTTAGCTCTCCCAAAGAATATTTCATCACACATGTACATGTATGGAATCCCAAACATGGCTCCACATACATCAATGGGAATCACATTTAGATCTACTTTATAAATAAAATCAAGATCAATAGAAAATCTAATTTTACACTATTTTGTACCTTCAACTCTGCATCCTTATTTACCCATCCCAATGGATATGGGTTTGGATGATCACAAACTTTCAGCCCCAACTTCTTGACCAATTTTTTTGCAATGAGATTTGTCTAGGATCTTGAGTCAAATAAAGCATCAATATTTGTCTTCTTGACCTGTATATTTATATGGAAGAGTTTGGTCATTTCTTTCTCTTCATGTTGATAAAGGATGATTAGATTCACCTCCTTCTTCACTGACCTATAGATGATATTCTCATCCATATATGAGCTACTTTCAACTTGGTTTCTTGAATTAGTGGCCATGAGATTATTCTTCTTGATATGTTTCTTATTCTTCTTTGGGTTTAGTTCTGGATGCAACTTCCAACACTTCTCCTATGTATGGAAATCAATGTTGTTGTGGTTGTAGTGGTCATTAGGATATTTATATTGGTGCACTATCACTGTTGTATTTTTATCATTTCCCCCTTTTTTCTTCTTATTCCCCTCCTGTTGATGCCTCAAAAATCATTGCAATAACATTGGGGAAAACCACCTGGTTTGGACCTTAATGCAGCTCCTTTTCCGTTTGGTATGGTGGCTCCGACTGGAGATAATGGGATCAGTTTCCCAATGATGAATAAAAAGGGGATCGATGAGTGATTGGTTTTCTAATAAGTGGTAATGGATGAATGACTTAATCTAAAAAGCGAAAATACGAATAACTATTCTATCCCGGGAAATTTCTATTCTTAAGTGCAACGTTTGATAATCTTCGTTCACAAATAAGCATATAGATGACTCTATTTGATAAACAAAGACATTCATTCATATAATAATTGCTTTGTTCAAATAGTTGAACAAAGTAATTAATAAAACATTGTTACACTTATCTTTTATATATTACTGATACATGTATGACTAAAAGAAAACATCCTTTAAACATCCAATAGTGAAAAATATAAAGAATGCTATTAAAAACACATACATATATTCAATAATAGCAAGAGCAATCAAATAACAATTCACATAAAAAGAATGAATTCAGATCATAGATAGTAGTACCATATGTGTTGCAAATCATTCCCAATATCAATCACAATTCGAATTCCTTCTTTCAACTCAGAGATACTTTCATATAAAGGCAATAATGCACATCCAAATAAAAGCTTCATTGTCAAAAATTGGAATAGTTGGCCTAGTCTTTATAAAAAAATATACTGGAAGTACAGTAGTGCAACTTCCAGGTTTGAGTCTTATACAAAAACTGAGGACCCTTTCTAAATGCATGAAAGGGTCTATAAATACTTAATTAAACTAACTAACTACAAAAATAAAGTGCTATTTAATTGGTACAACTGGATCTTGAATATCTTCTCCACAGCAAGTTTGTTGGTAGTTGGCAGCATGATTCATCACTCTGGCTGTTTTCCCTTTGATCTGAGTTGGCATATCACTAGCATTAGTTCCACTTCTAGAGGATGGCTGAGACGAGAATGGAGCTGAGCCGAGTATGTGGCATCGTGTATATCGGGAATGATACAACTGATTACATCTGTTAGACACTTGAGGGCGGCGTTCTAGCTGTATGGTTTTACTAGGAACAACCAATAGGTGTCCCAAGTTAAACTTTGAATACCTGTAATTAACCTTCCATTCTTTTCCAGCTCCTGATTACATGATTTCTCCAATGTTTTAGCTGATAGCAATTTACCTGGTGTACATTGTGGAATCATATTAGATAAATAGAGAGTGTTATTAATTAATTCAATCAAGTTACTTATGGATAATTTGCATCTAGAAACTTCTCTCTCTGCATTCATCAACTGGGACTGCCATTCCAAGAATAGGATTTCCTTATGTGATTCTAGGATTTTGGGCAAATTTGCTGCTTGTCCCTCACTGGAGTCTTGCCAAGTAAGAAAATCTTTTAAGGTCTCATCGGCCTGCTCTAAATCCTGTCTAACATCAACTCATTTATCAATTATTGATGTTGTTATATCACAAAGGGGCTCAACCTGAGAAATATTATGACACAATAGTCTTATCTGTGTCACCAATGCCTTATTAATATGTAGCGCTTCTGCTCTGAAATCAGCAGGTTGTGGAAGACTCTTGAACTTCTCTATTTGAAGTGATAGTTGAGCAATTTGCTCATCTTTTTTTTTCGCCATTAGTTCATTCATTGTCTTCAATTTTGCCAATGCTTCTGATAATTCTTTCTGCTTTTGAATCGTGCTTGAATCTACTCTCTGTTTTTCTTCAAGTAACTGCTTATTCAGTTGATTATTTAATTCCTACTGTGTTGACAATTGCTGTTCTAATTGTTAAACTTTCTGTTGTGCCTCCGACAGCTATGTTGGCAACAAAATAATTGCCTGATCTTTTTCTTTTAGTAAATTACTCACTTCCAATGCCTTGTCCATGGTGGCCGCCGAATAGGCTCCGACATACTGGGAAAGCTTTGTTAGGTCATCGGAAGGATCAAACTCCTCTTTCCAAACTACGTTGGCTGTCTCTGTTTGTTCTAGGAACAGGGAAGGTTGATCAAGCCTTCTCCTTTTCTGTTGTCGCTTTACTACGGCCCTGTGTTTTGGGTTGTAAAAGACTTCTAATGGAGGTATATCCTCCACCTGCAAAATGATTTGATTCGAGGGATCTTTTGGAATTATTTCTAAGACTGTACTAGGGGGTAGGCCGCTAGTTCCTTCACTTGGAACCTTTGTTGACACTGTATCCTGTGTATTTGTTGCTTTGGTTGTATCGACACCTTTTGAAACTTCTAGATTGCTTATGATGGAGTCAAATTGTTGCCATTCTTGGAGCAATTTCGGATCCATCTGGGTATCCACATTCACATCCTCGCTGCCCTTATCCTGCTCAATCCTTCGTGCTTCCTCCTGCTGTTTTCTCTGTACTTCCTCCTGCTCTTTCCTCTGTACTTCCTCAAGAATCTTTGATGTAGCAGGAGGTTGGTCGGTGAGTCGCTGTTCAAGCTCGCTTGATTGCATCATTGGGGCAGTGGCTAGTAAATCCAGAGGCAGACTTTTCAACCTCTGCTCTCTGAGTTTATTGAATACTACTAACCCTTCATCGTTATATCTCATTTTAGCTAGTGTTTGGACCTGAAATAACGACTCCGCCGAAGAAAATAAGTCATCAAAATCGTCTTCTTTATGTTCGAACTTTGTGAGTTTTTCCTATTCAAGTACATTATAGATGATTTTCCTTGGGTCAAATCGCCTATTAGGAATGGTGGAGAGATTTAGCATATTTATCTTTTCTGCTTCCTTCTCTGCATGCTTATAGTCATGCAGAGTGTAAACACCGCACCTTAGATGAAAAGGATGCCAAACCTGCTTCTTTGAAGTCCTTGGAGTCTTGGTTGCTCCTACAGATGTAATCTGATAGGCTAATTCTCTAGCTAATAGCTTGTCGGGTATGTACAAGGGAAGGACATGAGGCATGGCAAGGCTGTCAAAAACTCTTATGTATGTGAATTTATCCTCTCCGAACCAGTTTCCTAGAGCAGTTAGGTCAATCTCTGCTTGTGAGGAAATCTTCGGAGCAGGCTTGTCAAAAATGGCATAGTAAATGGGCAACATAAAACCATTACAAACTTGATACAGGTGGTCTTTATAATGGGCTTTCCATAGCTTCTGGTGATAAATGTGAATCGGCATGGGGTCTTGTGGAGTCCATCTCCACCCCAGCACAAGAAATTCGGAGTTGAAACAAAGAGTATCTAAAATGTAGGCACTATAATAAAACGGAGGAATAGACCTATCGGTGATGTGAGTTTTATTTCTAAACTCAAGAATAGCAGTGGCTAACTTATCATATAATATATTTCCCCAATCCATTATCTCACTATTGATTGCTGCTTCCATTAAAGGAACCATCTCAATTGAGAATTTTGAGGAATCATGTAATCCCCAAATTCTACACATCATCACCCTAGCGTAACAATAAGGAGAACATAATGAATCGACAGAGTACTTACCCGAGGATTCATGCTTGTGTCTTGCGGGATTCTGTCTCCATTCCCAAATAGGCACTGATTCAGTTTCATTTTCATCCCTGAACTTCTCCAGAAATTCTTTGTTGTACTTCTTCTGTGGTTCAGGAAAATGGTACATTTGTCTCAAACCAGTAGGTTGAAACGAGCCGAAGACTCTCCCATCAATTATGCAGAATGTTCTATTTGTAACAGGGATTTCGTCAACTTCCCACCTCACTACATCTGTATACGGAAGAATTTTCTCTCGAGCCGCTATTGAGTGTAGGTAGGAGTTGGCTAAATCCTTTAGGGTAGCGTCTGACTTTCTGGTTGAACCTGCTGTAGCTTGTACTAATACTGTTTCAGGCTCTTCAGCTTCAACTAGATTATAGATGCTTTGCCAGCTAGTGTTGCCGAGGCCAAGAGAGGTAGTGTCTGAAATCAATCCTTTCTTGCTTGGTCCTGGATCAGCAGTAGATTGTCCTATCACTGCGGGAGCTGAAGCTACTGCAAATCTTTTGGATTTCTTCCCTATTTGACTTAAATTTGTTGCTTTGGAGGAGCTCTGCGTAGGAGATAAAATGAACGTAATATAGAGAATAGGTGGTGCGAGCCAAATATGAAAGAGTTATATCAATTAATGAATAATGAAGGATTAAAATAATACTGTCGCGGATATAATCTCTGAGGCGATTTCGGCATAACTGCTCCATTACTTGGCCACTTAATCCTGTCAATCATTTAAATGCCCATCATATCGTTTATTTGCCGAATAATTCATTCAAGCGTGGCTTTGATTTTTGGTGGTTAATCACAAGTGAATCACTATCGGGAATGGAAAAGCTTTTAATAATAATAATCTAACATAATATACTCAAGCCTTTTCGATCTTTTTTGAAATTCGCGCTTAGCTTTATCACAATTGGAATCGGAGAAATTCTCGAGTGGTAACATTTGTGTCATTGCAAAATCCCTGATCCTCGATGGCGATACAACTTATTCGCATCGGGAGTTTTAAAAGGGTGCCTTTAATGTGTGTATGCTATATTCCCCGATCACTGATAGCGATATCGCATCGGAGAAAAGTGAGAAGGCCTTTCGTTACATTTTTTTGCCTTTCCCGATATCCGATAGTTATTCACTTGTTGGATTGGGGTAAACCAATGGGTCTTTTTGTTATGCATCCTTTGTTGTTGTGATATGTGATCTTGCGATCACTTTATCGCAATAATAAAGAATTATATATTTATTTTATAAGACCGATTTATGTTTATTCAAAAGGTTTATAGTTTATTGTTTCTTTCGGACCTTTTGAGGAATGATGAGTTGATACCAATTTTATTCATAAATCTAAAAGGGACCCATTTCATATTATAGTTGAAGGTAAAATTTTATGAAATGGGGTTTTTGTTGTACAGCACAACAATTGGCGATTTGCTGGGAGAAACAGTTATCTCTAAAAAATGTTGAAATACTTAGACTTTCTTTATATAGAAATCTTATCAAAGAGGAAAATTCTAATATAAATAGGTATACATACATTCTGAATCTAATAAGAGCTATTTTTGCAAGTTCCTTCTCTTGTTAAAATTAAATACATTCTATGTTTTAAATTGGCCTTTATTGGTTGATAATGATAAAACAAAGAACCTTTTCAACTTAGCTTTTTAATGACTCCTTTGCCATAGTAGAGCCTCTGCTGCCAGAAAACGTTCATAGTCTCGACAGGGATACCTTTTAACCATTTGATTGTCCATTATCCCATCCATTTCAGAGTATAATTAAAATAATGAATCCAAAAATATGCTTTCATATTTTGTATTTATTTTTCTTTTTTATTATTTTGCAAGATAAAAAGCCATTGTCCTGGTTTGGTGGCCAGCTGTTTGACAATGCCATTCACTGGTTGTAATCTAACTGAACAAGCTGGCTTGTGATGAGACCCTTTGTCTTATGATTATAAGCCATTACCCTGTTTTGGTATGCAGTATTGGTAATGTTAGTTAAACTATTCCCCAATGATCATGGTAAGCAGGCTTGTAATAAGACCCCTTATCTTTTATATCAAATATATTTTATAATTACACTCTGAGTAATCATAAACTTTTATGAATGGGATGGATAATTTTCTCCTTAAGAGAGCATGGATGACAGGGTAAGAGTTGGAGATGCTAAGATTGAATTAGTTTCTGTTTTGATATTGATAACCGTTTTGTGGCCATTTGAAAACATTAAAATGATTTACAGTACTTCTAAATCTCGAGAAGATTTCACAAAAATGAAATGGGGTTTCAGAATCTGAATATACCTAATTTCCTAGAAATTTTCCTTTTGTTTAAGGTTTCTATTTTAAAAGTAAATATCAAAACTATTTCTTTTGAGCAACTTTTTCAATATAGCAAAGTCCAATGGGAGATATCTTACAACTTTATTTCCTAATAATCCTAAAAACTATGAACACAAATTCTGCTGAAAATTGAATATTTACAAGGAGAAGGGGTTACCTCCTCAATTGAAGAATTTTTTCAAGATAAGGCCATTAATAGGAAGAGAATCTCTCTTACCTGATAGATCTTGCAATATGAAATTAGAATGACCTATCTTCTCATTAATTTTAAATGGTCCAAGCCACATTTTCTAGAACTTAGTGTGTTTTCCTTTATCTTCATGGGCTTTGTCCCATTTCAGAACTAGATCACCAACTTGTAATTGTTTTGAACTAGATGAAGTTGAATCAAAAGATGACTTGATAATTTGCTAATGTTTTGCATGAATAATTTTGGCCTTTTCTATTTCTTCTTCTAATTTTAAGATTTGATCATGTCTTAGTTGAATAGAAGATGGGGGGCTTTCTTTAATAAACTGTACTAGGACTAGAGAAGGGAGCAATAGATTGGTTGGGAGAACTGCTTCTTTCCCATATACAAGATTAAATGGAGAAGTACCTACGGAAGCCTTCTATGTTATTCTATCAGCCCATAGTGCAAATATCAAAGATTTATGCCAGTTTTTATGATTCTGCTCAATAGTTCGCTTAATAATTTTGACTAGATTTTTATTGGTAGATTTTGCTAAACCATTACCTTGGGGATAGTATTTTGTAGAATATTTCAATTTAAATCCTCTTTTAATATCGAACTCAAATATAGAATTTCTAGAGAAATAAGATACATTATCGAAAATAAGAGCGTTTGGGACACCAAACCTGGTAATGATGAATTGATCTATAAACTCTATAATTACTTCAGAGTTTGTTGTCTTTAAAGGAATGGCTTCAACCCACTTAGTAAAGTAATCAATAGCAGTAAGGATATACTTATGTTGTTTGTATGACTGTGGAGTGATTTCCCCAATGATAACCAATCCCCATTGCTCAAAAGGTTGTTCAATGTTGACTGGTTGCAAAGGGAAAGATGGTTTTCTTTGTCTTCCACTAGAGATTTGACAACTTCAACATTTCCTTACGTATTCGTGAGTATCTATGGATAGAGTGGGCCAATAATATCCAACATGAATGATTTTGGTGGGCTATTCTATCAGTTCCAAAATGTCCTCCTGCTGGTCCGTCATGTAGCTCCTGCAAAACTTTTTGCACTTCAGGTTTTTCTAGGCATATTAATAAAATTGAATCATAATTTCGCCTAAAAAGTACATCATCTACAATTATGAAGTTTTTTACTTTTAATCTAATGGCTCGTTTGTTTTTATAGGAAAGATTAGGAGGTGCATATCCATTTTTTAAATAGAAGATCAAGTCTGCATATTGTGATTCAGGATTAGTGATACTTATCTAATTGATTTCTTCAGTGTGTTTTGTATCCTCTGATTCTTGAATGTTGGATGCTCCTGCTTATAACCTGCAAAAACCTTGGCCTCTGACAATCTTTGCTGGCTTAATTTCCAAGTCATATTCTTGTAATGTTGTGACCCAATTCACCCTTTTTTCTCCTAATTCCCTTTGGATTAGTAATTGTCTTACTGCTGAAAAAGGAACTATAAATTTTGTATGGGCTTTTAAAAGGAAAGGTCTGTAGTGTTTGACAGCTTTGTACACAATAAAGGCTTGTTTTTCAACTTTTGAATAATTAAGTTCAACACCTTGAAGATTCGAACTATAAAATGAGATTGGTGCTTCCAAGTTGTGATCATTAATCTGAGTGAGTACTGCTGCATAAGATGAAGTGGACGCGAGAGTATACAATATGAAATGATTTGAAAAATTATGAGTGTTTGAAGCAAGGGAATTGATTATTGATTGTTTGATAGAGTCAAATGCTTCTTTTTCTGCAGATCCCCACCTAAACACCAAATTTTTCTTAATCATGGTTTGCAATGGTAAAATAATATGGGAAAAATCGGGAACAAATCTTTTAACAAAGTTAATTTGACCTAAAAATGACTGCATGGATTTTTTGTTATGAGGGAATGGAATATCAGAAATCTCTTTAATTATATCCGGATCAATATAAATAACATTTTTGGAAACAATGAAACCCAAGAGCTTTCCTTGATTAAGAGTAAAGAAGGATTATTTGGGATTGAGTGAGATACCATACCTTCTGCAGTGTTCAAAGATTTGATTTAAATCATGTAAATGATTAGATCTATCAACTATTGTTTTATTGATCAATCCTTTGAAGGCTATATCCATTGCTCTTTGGAATGTAGCTCCTGTGTTGATAAGTCCAAAAGGCATTTTTTGGTAAGCATAAGTTCCCCATTTTGTTCTGAAGGTATTTTTAATTCTGTCATTAGGATGGACCAAAATTTGGTTATATCTTGAAAACCATCTAAAAAGGACATTAACTCAAAACCAACTACTGAGTGGACTATCTGCTCCATGGTAGGCAATGGGAAATTATCTTTTTGGCTTGCTTTGTTAAGATTTCTGAAATCTATGTAATTCTTGATGTCGCCATTTTTCTTTCTAATAGGCACCATATTGGAGACCTAGTTTGAATGCCAGACAGGAAAAATGATCTTAGCTTTCAAGAGTTTATTGAGTTCGGATTTTATTTGACTCTCTAAGTTAGGATGAATTTTCCTCAACTTCTGTTGGACTAGATTTTGTTTAGAAAGCATTGGAATGGTATGCTAAATGATTGATGTATCGTATGTTTTTAAATCATCATATTTCCAAGCGAAGACATGTTTATTTTTTCTTAATAACCTAATGAATGTTGTTCTTTCTTCCACATAAAGTCCTAATCCCAAGTTGATGTTTTGAGGTTTTCCTGAGTACCTAAGTTTATCAACTCAAATCTTAAAGTGGAACTTTGGAGCTTTGAATTGGTTACTTGTTTAAACTTGTCTTTAATATCATAGAGATCCTCTAGTTTAACCACTGGTTTTGGTATTGAGTTTTCTTCCTGCTTTTCCTTCATTTGAAGGTCATGATCACTTTCATCAATGATTTGATCATCGTAGGACTTGTCGGAAGTCAAGAAATTTAAAATGTCTTCATCGTGATTGAACACTCGCCAATTGGTGACATTGTCAGGAATTGATGGTCTAAAAATTAACTCTACGGAAAATATGTCCGGGCTGTAATCTTCGGAAGGTAGGAGTTTAGAAGAAACATTGACTAGCAAGTCAGCTACTACATTCTGGGATCTCGGGATAGGAGAAATATTGAATGCTAAAAATTGAGATATAAGTCCTGGACCAAAGACTGATAGTGCTTGAGGTGACTAGAAAGACAGTGAATTGTATTTCTAACTTGTTTTATGAGAATCTCTGAATCACCAAACACTTTCAAATATTGAACTTTAAGACCAATGGCTTTATATAGTCCTTGAACTAAGGCCTCATATTCAACTGTATTATTTGTGCATTCAAATTCCAACCTACATGACAACATAGTTTTTTCTCCCTCAGGGCTAACTAAAATACACCCTGCTCCTGAACCTTCACTAAATTTAGACCCATCAAAGTATAGTGACCAAAATAAAGAATTATCAACAATTTTATTTACAGTGTTCTCAGCAATATTGACACATCTTGATCTATCGGTTTGTGAAAAAATTTCGATTTAGGATGTGAAATTATTCACTGAGAAAGGAGATGGTTGGGCAGTGTAATTGCCAAAGAATGATTTGGAAGAGTAATTCCCCAAAATATTATTATTAAATGCTATTGGTTGATTCTCCTGTTCAAATTCAGTGACAGTATGGGTCATATGTTTCTCCCGATCGATTTTGATTTGATTTGGCTTTCCTTTACAGGGTAGCCACATATGGGACCAATCGGTAGAAATATAAACATGGAGTTTCTCAGACCAATCCCTACTCAAGATTAAACCATAAAATTTAGGTATATCGACAATTAAGATATCAATTCTCTGAACCACTCGTGGATCAGATGATAACCTGATAGTTACAGAGTTGATTTCCCCTAAAACCTGGACCTTGGTTCTATCCAACTGCACAATATGAATTGCAGACTTTTGGGGTTCAATGTTCAGTTTGGAACAAACTGAAACTGTCATTATATTAGAGGATGCCCCTGAGTCAATCAAACAGTTGTGTAGGTTTTGATTATAGATCTCATAGTTCAATAGGAAAGGGGGAGTATGGGAATTTGATTTGTCTCCGATTAAAATCGTATCAGTAGCTTCAATTCTACCAGAAGGCGGTTGACCTGAATCATTTGCAACTTTACCACTAGGAAGAGGCAAAGAAGGTACTGCATTTAGTTCTTTAAGAAGCAATTTCTGCTGATGTTTGAGTTTGCTAAGTTCAAACATGGTAATGTTTGCCTTTGTCTTCTTCATATCATCAATAATATTGTAATCCATTGAATCCAATACTACCAACGTCTTAGATGTTGAAGGTATATTTGAGGATGATGGTTGATTTTGAGGTGATGTTGCGGCTGACTTCTTTGTGGGTACCTTTTCCTTTGTAGAGTAGTGCCTACACTCCTTTTCTTTGAAATTACCTAAACAGGTTCAGGAGTACCTTTACTCCTGGTAGTCATAGGGAAAGCTTCTTGTTCATTTTCTTTGTCGGAGTTAGGTAATATGAAGTCCCACATTCAATGGTATTCGACAACCTCCTCTTCTTTAGGTTCATCAGATGGTGAAATTGTTTCATCTTCTTCTTCCTCTTTAGGATTTGAGTCTGCATTAGATATAACATTTGGTGGTTTTGACTCAGGTTTCTTAAAATTCTTAAATGGATTCTTTGTTGAAGTTTCTACTACTTGTTTTTTGATTTCAACCATTTCATTTGACATTGTTTTGAGGACCTTTTGTAGACCCTCCATATCATATGGATGTTTAGGGGTTTTCTTCTTTGAATCATCTTTAAAAGAAACTTTTTTGGATTTCCTATCTTCAAGAGCAGCTTTCTTTTCTAAAGCAATAATGTGTTTCTCTACAACAAGCGCTTCTTTCATGTTTTCGGCTAAAGTTGGTTGTGTAGCCCTATCTACAAAAATGGCTATATTTGAAGGTAGGGTTGTTATATACCACTCGCTTCCGATTTGCTCACTTGGCTTGGAATCAATCGGGATTTTATTCAAGAGTTTATTGAATCAGGAGTTAAACTCCTTGATAGGTTCTCTAGATTTAATCCTTAAATTTGAAAGATCATTAATTAGTGTCACTAAAGATCTATCATCGGCATACTTAGTGAGAAACTGCTCCTGAAAGATGTTCTAGCTAGTAATGGATCCAGAGGGTAAGGAAAAATACCAAGACCCAACTGATCCTTGTAAAGTGTAGGGGAAAATCCTAACGACAACATCTTCTTCTGTTACTCCTTTTAGATTAACTGATAACATAAAATTGTTAATATGTTCTTCAGCTAATGTTCCAGCATTTGGATTAAATTTCGGTAACCATTTCTTAGGATAAGCAGGTAATGGATGTAATGGTGAAGGCATAGTGACTGCACCAGGACTATTCCATGGATTCTGAGCCATCTTAGAAGTAACAACAATAGCTGATGAAGTTCCAGGTGTTTGGGGAGTTGGTATTGAAGATTGAATAGGTTGTGATGTTGAAGTTGGTGATCCCTGCTAAACAACAATATGTAATGGGGGAGTGGATGTTTGACTTCGCACTGGAGAAGATGAGATGGAAGATGATGAAGAAAAGGTCTCACTGTCAGATCCTTCAGTGTTCTTTTTAGCCATTTTCCTTTTCGGTAAAGGCAACTCAGTAGGTTCAATACCAAGTTTTCCGCTTTGAAGTCTAGTGAGAGGGTGAGGTAGATTGAATTGCGAAGTCTCACTACCTTGAGATACTTCATATTTCTGAGGTGATATGGAAAAGCCTTAAAGTTTCTAGATGAGAGACTGAACTTCAGGAGACTCAAGACTTAATCATTCTGAAGTATGATGGGTTTGAGCAGTGGTAGTTGATTCCTCTTCTTCTCGTTTAGATACTGGTGTTCCAGAATGCAAACGGGAGGTCCGAGGTGAGGTGGAGGGAGATTTACTCTCAGAATGGTCTATAGATTTTGATTTACTCTCCATTCATAGTTCATGACCTCCTTCTAACACCAAAAACATTTATGACTCGAAAATTGTTGCAACAACATCGGGGAAAACCACCCGGTTTGGACCTTAATGCAGCTCCTTTTCCATTTGGTATGGTGGCTCTGACTGGAGATAATGGGACTAGTTTCCCAATGATGAATAAAAAGGGGATGGATGAGTGATTGGTTTTCTAATAAGTGGTAATGGATGAATGACTTAATCTAAAAAGCGAAAATATGAATAACTATTCTATCCCGGGAAATTCCTATTCTTAAGTGCAATGTTTGATAATCTCTGTTCACAAATAAGCATATAGATGACTCTATTTGATAAACAAAGACATTCATTCATATAATAATTTCTTTGTTCAAATAATTGAACAAAGTAATTAATAAAACATTGTTACACTTATCTTTTATATATTACTGATACATGTATGACTAAAAGAAAAACATCCTTTAAACATCCAATAGTGAAAAATATAAAGAATGTTGTTGAAAACACATACATATATTCAATAATAGCAAGGAGTAATCAAATAAAAATTCACATAAAAAGAATGAATTCAGATCATAGTAGTAGTACCATATGTGTCTGCAATCATTCCCAATATCAATCGCAATTCGAATTCCTTCTTTCAACTCAGAGATACTTTCATATAAAGGCAATAGTGCACATCCACATAAAAGCTTCGTTGTCAAAAATTGGAATAATTGGCCCAGTCTTTATAAAAAAATATACCAGAAGTACAGTAGTGCAACTTCCAGGTTTGAGAGGACCCTTTCTAAATGCATGAAAGGGTCTATAAATACTTAATTAAACTAACTAACTACAAAAATAAAATGCTATTTAATTGGTACAACTGGATCTTGAATATCTTCTCCACAGTAAGTTTGTTGGTAGTTGGCAGCATGATTCATCACTCTGGTTGCTTTCCCTTTAATCTGAGTTGGCATATTGCTAGCATCGGTTCCAATTCTGGAGGGCGGCTGAGATGAGAATGGAGCTTAGCCGAGTATGTGGCATCATGTATATCGGGAATGATACAACAGATTGCATCTGTTAGACACTTGAGGGAAGCTCTCTAGCTGTATGGTTTTACTAGGAACAACCAATAGGTGTCCCAAGTTAAACTTTGAATACCTGTAATTAACCTTCCATTCTTTTGCAGCTCCTGATTACATGATTGCTCCAATGTTTTAGCTGATAGCAATTTACCTGGTGTACATTGTGAAATCATATTAGAAAAATAGAGAGTGTTATTGATTAATTCAATCAAGTTACTTTTGGATAATTTGCATCTGGAAACTTCTCTCTCTGCCTTCATCAACTGGGATTGCCATTCCAAGAATAGGATTTCCTTATGTGATTCTAGGATTTTGGGCAAATTTGCTGCCTATCCCTCACTGGTGTCTTGCCAAGTAAGAAAATCTATTAAGGTCTCATCAGCCTACTCTAAATCCTATCTAGCATCAACTGATTTATCGATTATTGATGTTGTTATATCACAAAGGGGCTCAACCTGAGAAATATTATGACACAATAGTCTTATCTATGTCACCAATGCCTTATTAATCTGTAGCGCTTCTGTTATGAAATCGACGGGTTGTGGAAGACTCTTGAACTTCTCTATTTGAAGTGATAGTTTAGCAATTTGCTCATCTTTTGTTTTCGCCATTAGTTCATTCATTGTATTCAATTTTGCTAATGCTTCTGATAATTCTTTCTACTTTTGAATCACGCTTGAATCTACTCTTTGTTTTTCTTCAAGTATCTGCTTATTCAGTTGATTATTTAATTGCTGTTGTGTTGACAATTGTTGTTCTAATTGTTCAAATTTTTGTTGTGCCTCCAACAGCTGTGTTCGCAACAAAATAATTGCCTGGTCTTTTTCTTTTAGTAAATTACTCACTTCTGATGCCTTGTCCATGGTGGCCGCCGAATAGGCTCCGACATACTGGGAAAGCTTCGTTAGGTCATCGGAAGGATCAAACTCCTCTTTCCAAACTACGTTGGCTGTCTCTATTTGTTCTGGGAACAGGGAAGGTTTATCAAGCCTTCTCCTTTTCCGCTATCGCTTTACTATGGCCCTGTGTTTTGGGCTGTAAAAGAGATCTAATGGACGTATATCCTCCACCTACAAAATGATTTGATCCGAGGGATCTTTCGGAATTATTCTAAGTCTGTACTAGGGGGTAGGTCGCTGGTTCCTTCACTTGGAACCTTTTCTGACGCTGTATCCTGTGTATTTGTTGCTTTGGGTGTATCGACACCTTTTGAACCTTCCAGATTGCTTATGGTGGAGTCAAATTGCTGCCATTCTTGGAGAAATTTCGGATCAATCTGGGTATCCACATTCACATCCTTGCTGCCCTTATCCTGCTCAATCCTTTGTGCTTCCTCCTACTCTTTCCTCTGTACTTCCTCCTGCGCTTTCCTCTATACTTCCTCAAGAATCTTTGATGTAGCAGGAGGTTGGTCAATGAGTCTCTGTTCAAGCTCACTTGATTGCGTCGTCGGGGCAATAGCTAGTAAATCCAGAGGCAGAGTTTGCAACCTCTGCTCTCTGAGTTTATTGAATTCTTCTAACCCTTTATCGTTATATCTCATTTTAGCTAGTGTTTGGACCTGAAATAATGACTTCGCCGAAGAAAATAAGTCATAAAAATCATCTTCTTTATGTTCGAACTTTTTGAGTTTTTCCTGTTCAAGTACATTATAGACGATTTTCCTTGGCTCAAATCGCCTATTAGGAATGGTGGCGAGATTTAGCATATTTATCTTTTCTGCTTCCTTCTTTGCATGCTTATAGTCATGCAGAGTGTAAACACCACACCTTAGAGGAAAAGGAGGCCAAACCTGCTTCTTTGAAATCCTCAGAGTCTTGGTTGCTCCTGTGGACGTAATCTGATAGGCTAATTCTCTAGCTAATAGCTTGTCAGGTATGTACAAGGGAAGGACATGAGGCCTGGAAAGGTTGCTGAAAACTCTTATGTATGTGAATTTATCCTCTTCGAATCAGTTTCCTAGAGTGGTTAGGTCAATATCTGCTTGTGAGGAAATCTTTGGAGCAGGCTTGTCAAAAATGGCATAGTAAATGGGCAACATAAAACCATTACAAACCTGATACAGGTGGTATTTATAATGGGCTTTCCACAGCTTCTGGTGATAAATGTGAATTGGCATGGGGTCTTGTGGAGTCCATCTCCACCCCAGCATAGGAAATTCGGAGTTCAAACAAAGAGTATCTAAAATGTAGGCACTATAATAAAACAGAGGAATAGACCTATCGGTGATGCGAGTTTTATTTCTAAACTCAAGAATAGCAGTGGCTAACTTATCAGATAATATATTTCCCCAATCCATTATCTCACTATTGACTGTTGCTTCCATTAAAGGAACCATCTCAATTGAGAATTTTGAGGAATCATGTAATCCCCAAATCCTACACATCATCGCCCCAGCGTAATAATAAGGAGAACATAATGAATCGACATAGTACTTACCCGAGGATTCATGCTTGTGTCTTGCGGGATTCCGTCTCCATTCCCGAATAAGTGCTGATTCAGTTTCATTTTCATCCCTAAACTTCCCCAGAAATGCTTTGTTGTACTTCTTCTGTGGTTCAAGCAAATGGTACATTTGCCTCAAATCATTAGGTTTAAATGAGCCAAAGACTCTCCTGTCGATTGTGCAGAATGTTCTATTTGTAAGAGGGATTTCCTCAACTTCCCACCTCACTACATCTGTATACGGAAGAATTTTCTCTCGAGCCGTTGTTGGGTGTAGGTAGGAGTCGGCTAAATCCTTTAGGGTAGCCTCTAACTTTCTGGTTGAACATGCTGTAGCTTGTACTGATACCGTTTCAGGCTCTTCAGCTTCAACTAGATTATAGATGCTTTGCCAGCTAGTGTTGCCGAGGCCAAGACAGGTAGTGTCTGAAATCAACCCTTTCTTGCTTGGTCCTGGATCAGTAGTAGATTGTCCTGTCACTGCGGGAGCTGAAGCTACTGCAAATCTTTTGGATTTCTTCCCCATTCGGCTTAAATTTGTTGCTTTAGAGGAGCTCTGCGCAGGAGATAAAATGAACGTAATACAAAGAATAGGTGGTGTGAGCCAAATATGAAAGAGTTATATCAATTAATGAATAATGAAGGATTAAAATAATACTATCGTGGATACAATCTCTGAGGAGTTTTCGGCATAACTGCTCCATTAATTGGCCACTTAATCCTGTCAATCATTTAAATGCCCATCATATCGTTTATTCACTGAATAATTCATTCAAACGTGGCTTTGATTTTTGGCGGTTAATCACAAGTGAATCACTATCGGGAATGGAAAGGCTTTTAATAATAATAATCTAACATAATATACTCAAGCCTTTTCGATATTTTTTGAAATTCGCGCTTAGCTTTTTTCGCAATCGGAATCATAGAAATGCTCGAGTGGTAACATTTGTGTCATTGCAAAATCTCCAATCCTCGATGGCGATACAACTTATTCGCATCAGGAGTTTTAAAAGGGTTCCTTTAATGTGTGTATGCTATATTCCCCGATCACCGATAGCGATATCGCATCGGAGAAAAGTGAAAAGGCCTTTCGTTACATTTATTTGCCTTTCCCAATATCTAATAGTTATTCACTTGTCGGATCATTGTAAACCAATGGGTCTTTTTGTTATGCATCCTTTGCTGTTGCGATATGCGATCTTGCGATCGCTTTATCACAATAATAAAGAATTATATATTTATTTTATAAGACCGATTTATGTTTATTCAGAAGGTTTATAGTGTATTGTTTCTTTCGAACCTTTTGAGGAATGATGAGTTGATACCAATTTTATTCATAAATCTAAAAGGGACCCATTTCATATTATAGTTGAAGGTAAAATTTATGAAATGGGGGGTTTGTTGTACAGCACAACACCTCCTTAGAAACATCTTCTTTCTCCTTTTGCTTCGATCCACTTGATTTCACTCTCTTTACGCCTATGTTTTCTAGATATTGTGCATGTACACAAGCCTCATCCACCAATTTGGGCTTGAACAACATCACTTGCTCATGCAGATGGCGGTGAAAACCCCCCAAATACTTGAGGAGTACATATCGTTTCTTTGGAGATATACCCAACATTATAACCATTGTTTTGAATTTTGTGGTGTACTCCTACATGCTTTGGCCCGACTTTTTCCTGAAGTAATGCCACCGAATCTACTGGTCCTCTACATACCCAATGGGATAAAACTGTGACTTAATGATGGTTTTGAAATACTTCCACTTAGTCACTAGAGGTTCCCCCTCCAACCTTAAGGTTTTTGTGTGGCTGTCCCACCAAGTTAGTGCATGGTCCTGTAATTTTAGCCGCGCAAATGAGATATTTTTCCCTTCCCCGATATGATGAACACTAAAATAACTTCCAGTTGTTGCAACCAATGTTTTACATTCAAAGCATTGATCTCTCCATCATATGGCTTGATATCAAATTTTTATTCCATTTTAAATAGGGACTGTGATTGGTTCATGGCACTTGAACTATTTGATCTTTTTCGGGTTCTTTCTTAGTCTAGTTCTATATTTCGATCCCTGTTCTAATTTGTCCTCTACATTCGAACCCCATATTATCCAAATATCCAAAACTTACTATTCAAGGCCACCATAAGGAGGTTTACATGAAATTTGATATCTGTGACTTGTTGTTACAGTCGCCTTAACCTCATCTCTGCAGCATCACGAGGTTTTTTTCACAAATTTGTTGGCCATGATTAGGGTTTTATGATTTTTGTCCCTTTTGATCTAGATACTTGTAATCTCTACAAAATACCAAAATCAATATTCTTTGATACCAAATGATCTGTAAACTACTATGGATATTCCATTGTACAACTCGTCACAATAGATTTAATAATAATATATTAAAGTTCTTAATTTCTACATTATTACAGTTTTATTAAAAATCTAGATCCATAAATTAAACTGTAATTAGTGCATGCATGAAAATTAAAGTTATGCAAAAAATTAGAGAACGGGAAAATAATATCTCAAACACACATAAGACACAAGATATGCTCTCGGAAACCCTTTCAGGAGAAAACCTAGCTCGAAGGTGAGGTCACTTCACTCTCTTTCTCTGTCTAGAAAATATGGCTATAGGTAAAAAGAAGTAATTCCTATGGCTTGTGGGCTAGTACAGTGCATGATCCTATCTACATGCTTTACCTAATATCTCTTCTTTCTATATTTTCTCACCTATAGAACACAATTCTCTCGAAAGAATGGAATGCCTCTTCCTCCTATTAGCCCGGTTATAACATAGCTTGATAGCCTACTAATGGTTATGTTTGACTACATCAAATCTTAATTGGAGTCACAATATAGACTCTTCTAGAGTATTTTAGATCAAAAAAACGTGGCTAGAGCCCTTTTCCATGAATAATGGGGCACTGACGTGACATCCTCCCAGGAAGATGAACTTCTGAGTAGCATAAATTTTGCATGCAGACTCTAATTGGCATGCTTCTTGCGTCATTGAAACGATCTTTATGTATAGAATGACATGGAATGGCTTCATGCCAGAGTGCCAATTTTTACCCCAAAAACATCATTTGATACCTCAAAATTCTCCTAGAAGGTTTCAGACCTTGTTTTGCTAAATTGGGTCCTGCCGGTAAAAATGGTCCCTTGAGCTAATTCCTCCATTTTTACCATTAAAAATGCATCTATATGGATGAAAAATAATATAATGATACAATATGGATGAATTCATAAATTTCTTCTTTACTGTAGTGTAGGACATCGTCACTTCCATTTCAAATTCGACAATGTATCCTTCCAACACACTTTCAAACAAGAAATAAATAGCAGGAGAGGTCTTATTGCTTACAAATTGGAGTTGGAATACTTCCTTTGACATCCAATTCCTTGGCCCATTGTGGAAATATGTTGGGTTATTGTTCATTAACCATTGGATTCATTCTATCAGAATATTTGGGAAATTCTCAAAGAAAATGACATGAAAATTAGTATACATGTATTTATGCAACCATTTCTTTGTTCTATACTTCCTATTAACAATTTGCTTCATTGCAGACATGTGCTCCTTCTATTCAAGCCACCCCATAATCTCTTTTTCGGTGGGATTCCATGGCTTCCACATTCTTGCAAGGCAATCTTCTTGCACCGACCATCCTAGTCTCAGTAATGGAAACCATCTTTTAGCATACGAGATTCTGACAAACTGAGGATTTGTTAGGAAGTCGCCAATAAAAACCCACTCAACATTGACCCTTTCGGTAATAACCATGAAGTGGGTGATATATCACCCAATATGTTAATGTTTGATTGGTGGAACCATGTTTCTGTAGTCTGATAGGACTATCTATGACCTATGACAATGGACTACCACTAAAAATAACTTTACCATCGCTCTAATACTACACATTGTGCAGTGCTTTAATAGACTTAGTGATGGTGTAAGGCACATATCATAGCTCCTTCTGCAAATGTAACAAAACTTTGTCACCCAGCTGGAACTTTTGTGGCACCCAATACTGATCATGATGTTGCTTGTACTTAGCACTGGCTCTATCCAATATGTCATGGACCTACTAATAGATGTGATGAATGTGCTCAATAAATTTTTTAGACCTGTCATCTTTATAATGGAAATGAGTAGAAATTTGTTAGAGTAGCTACAAATGGTATGGCCACATCAATGGGACATAGTGGCTAGAATACCAATCCCACCTGAAAAGGGTTCTGGCCATTTGGGCTATGGAGATCTATGTTATACCTGTATTGGAGATAGGGGAGGCTTTCATCACATGTGCATGGATGCTTCAATTTTTACATGTGTATAATGTGTATGATCATTTTGTTGACAACCTCTATTTGGCCATCAGTTTCAGGGTGGAAATTCGTGGACTTAGTGATCTTGGTATCCATCATTGACCAGAGATTTGAACAAAATGTACTTAGGAACCTATTGTCCTGATCTAAGATAATGGACTATGGGATCCCAAAGTGAACCCACACCCATTCAAAGAAGTTCTTAGTAGTGCTTCCATTGTGATACTCTTCTTGCAGGCTGCCATGGCCATCTTAAAGAATTTTCAGACAACCATGAAACGTAGTCATTGCCATGCTTAGTAGAAGGAATGCTCGACATGTAATCCATGGAGATGGATTCCCAAGGTTGATTAGGAGTAGGTAGAGGAGTATATAGTCCTTGCTTCTTGATGTTCAATTCGATAATAGCGTAGTCATTGCGAGATATGATGTACTTCCAACATCCTGTCAAAGTTTTGGCCAATAAAAATAATTCTTCCACACTACCACTATTTTCTCTACCTCGAAATGTCTAGTGACCCAACTGTAGTGTGCCTCCCAAATCATTTTAGCACGCTCTATTGAAGGAACATAGAGGTGTCCCAGGTGGCATAACATTGCATCCTGAAGGTGAAAATTTGGAACTTTCTTTCATTCCAAGAGTGTCTGGTATGTGTTTTTGAATTTTGGATAGCTCTTGTAAAGATGCAGCAAATCCACAATATCGTTCCCACAAGAGTTGAGCATAGTGGTTAGCACCATGGCCATCATTCGGTTGAGGTAGTCTACAACATTATTGGTGCTTACCATCTTGTACTTAATTTTCAAATGGAACTATTGCAGGTATGTGGACCATTTATGATGGCAATCATTCTCTAACTTCCCTTTTGTTTGTATGAATTGTAGGGGTCCGTGGTCTATGTGAATAATTATTTCCTTCCCCACAATGTAATGCTTCCATTGTTGGCAGGCCTACACAATGAAATGCATCTCTTTGTCATAGCTGGGATACTTTTAGACTATGTCTAAAACTGTCTCATAGTTATATGTCACTAGATGCTTCTGCTGAGTAAGAACTGCACTAATAGCATAGTCAGAGGTATCTATCTTGATCTCCAATGGTTGGTGCAAGCTCGATAATATGAGCACTAGTTGAGAGCAGAGGTGGTTCTTTAACTTAGCAAATGCCTTATGTTGGGATTAAGACCAAAAGAATTTTTCTTTCACTCCTTCCTTGGTGAGTTGACTCAAGCGCCAACTGATATGAGAGAACCCCAACATGAACCTGTGGTAGAAGTTAGGAAGACCAAAAAATCTATGGAGCTCTATTAGAGTGGTTGGGGCTGGCCAATCTCGAATAACTTGTATCTTGGCTAGGTCGACACGCACACCCTACTCATTAGTGATGTACCCTAGATATTGAACCTAGGTCATACCAAAAGTTCATTTCTCGAAATCGGTACACAACTTGTGTTGTCATAGGGTTTGGAAGACCTATTGAATATGGTGGAGGTACTCTTTCGAAATCTGGCTGAAGATCTATGAATGAATCAATGAAGGGTCGCAGGATGTCATCCATCAACCTCATGACAATATTGAGGGTATTAGTCAACCCAAAATGCATGACCAACCATTCGAAAAGGCCCTGCTTAGATTTGAAGGTATTCTTTCACACATTGGAGGGTTCGATCGGTACCTGCTAAAAACTAGACTTCAAGTAAATCTTGTTGAAATGCTTGGCCCCCTTAATATAGTTCAAAAGGTCATCAACTTGTGGGATTAGATAACTATTCCAGATAGTGATCATGTTTAGTTCTTGATAGTTAATACAGGTCTCCAGGTCCCATCCTTCTTTTGTAACAACATGATCAGGTTTCCACAAGGTGATGAACTTGTCTTGATTTTCCCATTCTACAACAGTTCTTGAATCTACCCCTTGATTTCATCGTTCTCTAGAATAGAGTAGTGATAGATCGAACCATTAGGTAGTGGCATGCCCAAGGTCAGATCGATAGAATATTTGACCTGACAGTATAGAATTACCCTTGTGGGTGAGGCACTGAGGTGAATATGTATTTTTACTTCTCCATAACCTTGTCCATCTATTGTTGGCGTGTGGAGGAGCCCTATCTAGAGGATATGGACACAATTTTCTTCTTTCCCTAAGGGTGAATTGTAAGGAAAAAAAATTCCCAGTCTAGGAAATGATCTTATTGCATTGCTTCGTAGTGATCAAAGAAATGGCAGTAGGTGGTGTTACCTTCATTATCTTGTACAACTTATCACCCTAAGTAATAATAACAGTGTGAGGCCTAAACTCATACACAACATGCCACTTCCATAAGTATGGTTGGCATAATAATACATCACAAAATTCAAGACGAGAAACATCACATAGTACTTGATCCATGAAGGGCTTGATGTTGTAGGGAAGGCAACATTATTGGTTGACATAGATATCTCACCCTTGGTGAAGTCACCTGATGGTGTATGATTGTGGGTGTGGTGTGGTTGGTAGGCCCAACCACTTCATGACCTATGCTGAAATGAGGTGCTTTTGGCTCCCACTGTCAATAATGAACTCCAACAGAGAACCCTTCACTAACATATGTGAGAAAAATATCTGTTGCCCCTCCTCTGGATCTTTGGGGTCATCCTTCTAGATCTTGGTGGTAGCAATGGTAGCACTAGGCTTCGCATCAATAATATTCTTCCCTTTGTCATTCCTGTTATTAGTTTCTGACTCAGAGTCAAAACATTCATCTTATTCAAAAGCTTTCATCTCGACCACCAGTGACTACTTGGCTCAACATTCAATTGGGTTATGAGTGGGGCTCTTATGGAACTCACACCATTTCCCTTTATCCTTTTTTATGTTCATGGTGTTGTTGTTTGCTTGTGGCTTCAGCAGTTTGTCTTGGGTTTCCTTGAATTGGCTTTGTCCGTTGTTTTGAAGCTTGTAGGCACCTTTCTCTTGCTTCAGATTTAAATTGTTGCTCAATCTTAACAATGTATTGATAGGTGGTGCCAAGCGAGGAATTTTCCATGAACTCCATCTTGTCCTAGATGTACTTTTGTAGATAGTTACAGTACTTGAGTACCAAATGCCACTAAGAATACTTGATAACTAGCTTTGTGCGAAGGGTATAGAATTTTTTTTTGAACTTTGGCACATCGTGGTGCCTTCCCTACCGCAACGTGGTCCACTTTATGTATTTATCTTCATAGCTCCTCATAGGGTTGTAAAACCCCTCCTCCAAGGTCCACCCAAGAAATCTGTCATCTGGAGTAAACATGTGACAAGAGAGGCTACTATAAGGGATTCAACTTCCTTGGTGACCTTAGGGAAATGGAACCGATGGAACATATCAAATAAAACTCATCCACATCAATAACAACACCCTCGGGAGACATGTCAGCCACTCAAAAATCATGTCCTTGATTTCCACTGATAATTTAAGCCTTTTAACCTCTGTTCTCTCTCATGTTATAGGCATGACAGTGTCTAGCAACCCAAAGTTGCTCACATAGGCATATTTGCCAGTGATTGTGGACTTTTCTTGGTAGACTTGTGCTAGCGACTCTGATATTTGAACCACTTTTCTAGCCCATAATCATGAGTTCTTCCTATAACTTGCTACAACCTTTAGGATCCATCAAAGACATGAAAAAAATTCAAATAAATCAAAAATCAACCTCAAGGCTAGGCCTAAGCATCCACAACCGGGACTGAGATTCTGTCAAATATTTGGCATCAATGTAACCTATAGGTCTAGGATACAGGACAAAGCATAAATGACTGAAAGAAATTATGAAACATAACTAGAAGGGTCACCTCCTTTTCCATTGAGCTATTATATCATCAATTAGGTCTTGTATCCATCCATTTAACAATTACAAGTAAACACATGAAATAACCATGACATGAACCAACCATTTAACCATGTTTATAACCAACATAAATCCATGTAAATATGAGAGATATGAAAACCATTAAATCCACATATAAACTAGTCCAAAAGTAAGAGAAATTAGCTTTTATTAATCATAGGCAATTTCAACCAACTTTGGGACTTCCACGTACCACCCGACCATCGACATGGCTGAACTAAATCTCTCTTTCAGCTAGCCAACTCTCTACCATATTCCAAGCATGAATGTGGGATATAATAGAACAACCAATCTAAGAAAAACCAAGGGAATCCAAAAGTAAACCACCTCCACCCTCACCAAACCGTGATCACACCAAAACTTGTGCTCTGATCACAACCAAACTGAACATGGAATGGCATCCAGAATCCATCACTATCATTGAGGAATTTTATGTCTCCCTATCTCTCAGGCTTTACCGCAATCCAATCCTAGGTCACTAGGCCCTAAATCGATAGGAGCCTCTCAAGATTTACCCTAATCCAAACCCAAACCACTAGGCCCTAAAACGAGACTTCTCTCGCAAGATTTATTGTGTATCCCAAAAAAATGGTCAAATGATTCCTCTGCCTTTAGGAATGAACCTTGAAACTACCTCCATGCCAGATTCTGAAATCCATTCAGAAAACCAAAGCTCAAAATCAAGATAAACATCCCAACATAACATGGCATCCAGAAAAAAGAAAGGCTAGGATGAAAACCACTGTGATAACCCAACAAAAAAAGGTCACCGACTTTAAGAGAACCATACGCCAACATGAAAATACATGCATGTCCAAACCAGCTAGGAAATCACACATGCAAAAGGTTACATGCAAGTATTCCTGTTGAAGTTGCTTCATGCTACTCTTCTTCTTTTGTCCTTGCTTTCCTTCGTTTCCCTTTGCTTGATTTTCCTTCCTTGATCCAAAGCTAGAGTGCTCCAAGAAAACTCTAAGTGACCAAGAGTGAGAGAGAGAGAGATAATAATGAGAGAGCTCAAATCTTGAATTGACAAAAGGTTACCAACTGATCCTCAAAATCCTTTTTATTAATGGCGCCTTTATTTTCTTCATTTTCCATTATTTTCATTCAATTTCGTCATCACGTGCAACCTGTGACCCTTCATCATACTTTTCTCCTAATTTAATTTATATTCATAAATAAATATGCCAAAAATTCCATTTTTCCTCTTAATGCCTTGCCTTAGCCTTGGCCAATTTTCCTTAGCCAAAACACACATCTAGTGATGCCCACTAGGATATCTTTGCCCAACATTCAACTCAGAATAAGTGTCCTTTAACTGTGGTCTTACTTTTCCTTTATTAACTTTTATTACAAGGAATTTTCACCAGGGCTATTACAAAACCCTTCCCCTTGGGGAACACCATCCTCGGTGTTAAACCACACAAAGACCTTAGCCAAAAATGCTCAAAAGGAAACATATTGTCCATGGAGCTTGATAACTTAGCTCATTGTAGTATTTACAATCAAAGACCAGCTCAAAAGTAAAACATCATGACAACATCACAATATAATAGCTGCAATAATATGACACCCATACCTCTTGTTGGAGCTTTATAACTTAGCTCATGGCTATATTTACATTTGTATACATGTACATACATATACAAACACACCAGCAAAACATATGCCAAACATATACCAAACCAAAACTGCTTTGCCTCAACCGGCAAACAATGAAGGATATAGGGCCCGCATATAACGTATCATCTCCCATGTAGCTTCTTCAGGTCTAAATTTCTTCCATTGCACTTTAATTTTCTCTATGGCTCTGTTCCCGAGCGTGAGATGTTTCTGTTGCAATATGCACCAAGGCTCTAGCCGGAACTCTCCTTCTTGCTCCACCTGCAATATAGGCCAATCAATAACATGATCAACATCCTTTATATACTTCTTAAGCAATGAAATATGGAAAACATCAAGGAATTTCATTGTTGGAGGTAGTGCAAGTTGATATGCCACTAGTCCAATCCTCTCAAGGATCTTGAAAGGCTCGCAATACCACGGTACCAACTTGGCACATAAACCAATCCACAAAGAGCTTTTCTTGGGCTTGATGTGAAAATGCACATGCTCCCCAACTTGAAACTCCTTAAACACCCTATGATGATCTGCATAACTCTTCTATCTATCATGTGCTACCTTTATATTCTTCTTTATAACCTACATTTCCTGATCCATGTCTACCAACATGTCTGGTCCAATAAGTACCTTGTTCATTGGATCACTCCAGCTGATGGGAGTGTTACAACTCTACCCATACGATGCCTCGAAAGGAATCATCCTCAATGACTCCTGATAACCACTTTTGTATGTGAACTCAACCAATGGAAGATACTCCTCCCATTTCTTCTATTGGTGCATCACATACATCCTTAACATATCCTCCAAGATCCTCTTGACTCTCTTCGTTTGTCCATTTTTCTACGTATGATAAGTTGTACTAAAGGCCAACTATGTACCTACAAATAGCTCCTTCCATAACATGGAAGTGAACTTTGCATCCCTGTCTGACACAATCTTCTTTGGAAAACCATGCAATCTCACTATCTCTCTCATAAACTCCTATGCTACCTCACTCGCTAAATATGTATTCTTTATTGGAACGAAGTGAGCTACCTTTCTTAACCTTTCAACCACAACCATAATAGAATCATGTTTCTTTACTGTCCTCGGAAGTCTTGTGATAAAATCCATGGAAATGACCTCTCGTTTCCATTCTGTAATTGCTATCGGCTATAGTAACCCACCCGGATGCTTACATTATGCCTTTACCTACTGACCATCTAAACATATAGCCATGAACTCTGCCACTTCCTTCATCATATTTGGCCAATAGTAGAACTTATTCATCACCTTCAATGTCTTTTGATATCCTGGATGACCCGAGTATGGCTTGGTGTGAAATTCCCTCAAGATAAGATTCTTGAGCTCACTGCAATTCGACACATAGATCCTGTCTCTAAATCTCACCAAACCATATACCGTGAGACGTTATTTTGCATTCCCATCACCTGTACTTATTCTCTATTGTATCCTATGCATAATCTCCATATATTTTTCATCCCGTTGTCCTGCCTGCAAGATCCTATCCTGTAACGATGTCCCATAAGAGCTCATAGCTGCTATATGATGTACTTGTACCTTCATCTTAAGAGTATTTGATCTCAATGTTGAAATCACTAATGGTAGCCAACCATCTAGCTTTCCTAGCATTGAGATTTGGTTGATCAAACAAATACCTTAACCCACTATGATTGCTCATCTAAGCCTCCTGCGAAGAAGATAGTTCATCCACGTCTTCAATGCATGTATAATCATTGCTAGCTCAAGATCATGCATTGGATAGTTCTTCTCGTGCTCATTTAGTTTCCATGACTCATAGCGCACTACATGTCCTTTTTGCATGAACACTCCACCAAGTCCTCTCTTGCAAGCATCTGTACACACTACAAACTCCTTGTCCAGATCCACAATATTTAGCACTGGTGCATGTATTAACAACTACTTAAGCTACTCAAAACTAGCCTCACATTATTTTGTACATTCAAACTTCCTACCTTTCCATTGGAATGATGTGATAGGATATGTAATGTGTGAGTAGTTCCTGATGAACCTCATGTAGTAACCTGCCAATCCCATAAATTATCTCAACTCATCCACATTCTTAGGAGTTTCCCACTCCATGATGGCCATTATATTTTCTAGATCTGCTACTATGCCATCCTTGGATACAACATACCCCAATTAATGTACCTATATCTAAAAGAAGTTGCACTTGCTAAGTTTAGAATACAACTGATGCACTCTTAGAAATGTCAACACTGCTGCTAAGTTCTCGACATGTTCTCCCTCATTCTTAGAATATACTAGTATGTCATCAATGAATACAACAACAAACGTTTCCAGATAAGGACACAACAAGCTATTCATCAAACACATAAATGTAGCTGGAGCATCAGTCAAACCAAATGGAACAACAATAAACTCATAATGCCCATACCTGGTCTTAAACGTAGTCTTGAAGATATCCTCTTCCTTGATGCGTACCTAATGGTATCCTGATCTCAGGTCGATATTAGAGAACACTACTGCTCCCTTCAACTAATCAAAAAAATCATCAATCCTCAGAAATGGGTACCCGTTATTGATCATTACTTTGTTCAGCTTCCTGTAGTCAATGCACAATGTAAGAGTACCTTATTTCTTCTTCATGAACAACACTAGCTCACCCCAAGTTGATGCACTCGGCCTAATGCACCCCTTGTCCAACATTTCGTCTAGCTGCAACTTTAAATCAACCAATTTAGGTGTGCTCACCATGTAAAGTGCTTTTGATGTTGGGGCTACCCTTTGAGCCAACTTAACAGAAAACTCTACCTCCCTTTGAGGTGGAAACTCTATAATGTCCTCAAGAAATACATCCTGAAACTACTACAAAACTGGATACTTTCTCAACACATCTACATCCTCAACCTCCTTACCCTTGTAACTAGAAATGTTTACTGCAAACATCACACAACCTTTTATGCAACTACACTTAGCTTGCATAGTGGTAACCACCCTCATTGATGTAGGATTCTTCTTTCCCTGCAAAGTGCTCTTCTCCCCACTATCATCCACACACTCAATGGCCTTGTCAAAGACATCCACTTTGATTTTTTAAAGTTATAGCCAATCCATACACAAAATCATAATATAAAATCCTAATGAAAATAAATTTAAATGTGCTAATGTAGGCATACCATTTAACTCAAATGCACAAGCTCTCACCCAATGGTGAACTCTCTTCATCATACCCATAGCCAACTATATCAACCAATCATGCACTTATTTTATCAAAACACACTTATCCATTAGGCCAGGATTAATATAACTATAGTTAGATCGAGAATCAATCAAAATAAAAACAACTTAGTCACAAAGCTTATCATCCATCTCAATGATCGACGCCTAATGATCGGCTTGCCTATTGTCCACAACTGCATAGATCCGAGGAATTCTATGACCAACATCACCAATTCTATGTGCCTCCTCAGAACTATAGATCTTGGGTCTACCACCACTCTCATACTGCTGATAATCCCTCTTACGAATATCCTTACCACATAGCCAACACTGCAATGGTTCCCTACCATCGCCTCTAGCCTGCTGCTCTCCACATCCCTTCTTAGCTGTATTGAATCTCTTGTAAGGAATTTCATTTTCTTTCTCACTTGCAAAATGAGGTCTTCCTCTCTTTGGTGGCCATTTTCCTTTATCTTTCTCATTTATTTTTGAGTCATGCTTATGCTCAAATTTGTGCTTCGACTACTCATACAAATTCTTCAACTTTTCGATGGCCTCCTCCAATGATCTAGGTTCATCGAACTCAATATAGTCTCTGTATGTAACTGGAAATCCACTGATGAACCTCTGAACCTTGGCTCTGTCATCATATTACATATTAGAAAAGTACGTCTTCTTGAAGAGCCTTTGAAGTGCATGCCAAGTCAAATATTCCTCATGTATACCTTTGCAATTCTTCACATCTTCCCACCAAATATCTTATTTACCTTTGAGACTGAAAGTGGCTATCTTTTCTCTCATGTCTCATGAATAATCATGCCATGGGAAGAATTTCTTCATACCAAGTGTTGGGCATGGAATCCCCCCACAGCATGTTTTGGGGCTCAAAGCCCAAGTTTTGGTCAAATATGTGGTAAGACTCTACGAATTGCGGGCGCAAAGAGAGAAATGTATATTGAGTCATAGGGTTGTCCGCCCTAAGTATTGTAATGTAATGTAATGTCATGTCAGCCTACCCATGGTCCATAGACAATGGGATTATATAAATAGAGCAAGGCTCTAAATTTTAAGAATAGCGAATTAGAGACAGATGAGTACGAATGGTTTGAGCATAGAGTAAGATTCTAAGTGTATTGGGTCATAGTAGTAGGAAGAGGCTCTACAGTTGAGTGTGTAGAGGCCTAGTAGAGTCTGCAGTTAAGTGCGTGGACCCCTGCAGCTCATTGCACAGGGCGAAGTTGAGTCTGTAACCCAAGAAGAAGAGTAATAAAGAGAATTTTGATTCTAAATACTATGTATATGGTTTTGTATGATTTTCTATGAAATTATACTATTTTGTTAATCGCATGCACTTATATAAATGTTGGATATACTGTTAATTATCACTAGACTTACACAAATAAGTTAAGTAATTGGATAATAATAGGTTAATAGTAAGGAACTTGGGTAATAATACAGATCATGCCCCGAGTAGGGTTACGTGAAGACAGCATCACAAGTTGCGAGGTACTAATAGATGTACGTAGCGACATGTGCGTAGGGTCAAATGCAGACCACCAGAGCTCATCAGACATCCCCAGGGTGCAGAAACCTGTTTCTACCACCCTCCCATACTACTTCAGGTGAGACCTCAGTCTGTGCTTTGTGGATTGTTGCCGAAAGGGCCAGTAGTACCGGCATTTGTTTTGCTAAATAACCTCTGAACCTGGGTCAGGGCCCTACAAGCCAACAAAGGGTTCCATTGTCGGGACCAGGATCTACATAAGGGATGTCTGATGCCATACCACTCGAATCCAACAAAGAAAGAAATTGAAGGGTGGTTGGACAAGAATATTCACGAGTTTGCGGCCCAGGAAAACAAAAATCCACAAGTATCTAAGGAACAATGGTTGGAGTGCTACTTGTATACGGAAATCCTTGAAATTTTCTTTGCATCCTTTCCTTCTGAGTTTTATGAGTGGATCATGAAGCTAGCAGACAGTTAGGGAAGGTGTAGGCTCGACAAACCAATCGTGTGGACTCTGAAATTAGTGTGAAGACTAGAAGCGTCAGGAGATAAGATCGCGCGAGCTGTGGACCATTGACTCGACTGAATTATAGGAGGATTTTCACTAAGTTCACGGTAGATACAACCGTCAGCTATAGTGACACGGAGTGACGTTTTCTCAAGGGACTGCGAGGTAAGTATATTAAATCTTTGAACACTTGGATTAAGATGCTATTGTGTGAAAAGTGGGTTATGCAAATAAAATAATGTTTGGGGCTATGCAAAGTGGGAAGATCTACAGAAGTGGAAGTAGTGAAGAATTAGAAACCAGTCCCTTAATTTCACCCTCATAAGAAAGAAAGGAAGAGCTCACGAAAGTTTCTCTGAGAAACGTGGTCAGTCTAATATGGCAGCGAATTTTTCATTTACCATCTCCACCTACACCGCCACCTGTCTCACCCTCCTCACATCCATCTCAACTGACCCCACCTCTGCCACCACCACAGTACAGTATGGCGAGTGTGATCAAACTATTGGTATTCAGAGGCATAGGGAATGAAGATCCAGACCAATTCTGGTTCGTGGTAAGGGCAGTATGGGAAGCACAAGGCGTCATGGATGACGATATCAAGAAGGCTACGCTGGTGAGCGCATTGCAAGATCACGCATTAACATGGTACATCAAGCATTCTAATGACCATCCAAATACAGGAATTGCAAAAATCTAGACTGTGCTGAACAGGAATTTAGCAGGCCAAAGTCGAAAACACAACCAATCATTGAGTTTAAAGAGATTGTGATGCTCTCGGGCGAGACCCCCTGGGATCTAGACCAAAGACTAAAGGGTATGATTCGTGAAGACATCATAGCATTGACAGATGGACAACACCATGCATGGTTTGTAGCATCACTAACACCGCAGTTAAGGATGGCGGTGTCATAGCAAAAACTTTCCACCTAGGCCAAAGCTTTTGAGATGGCAATGAGAGTGCATGAGACCCATATACAAGACCCTGGCCCGGGATTCCAACCAATCCATGTGCAATTGCAAAATCTGTCTTTGGAGATGCAAAGTTTGAAATAGGACAAGACACCTCGGCCAGAGGAGTGCGAGGAGGTATGGTGCATAAAATGCAAAGGCCAAGGGCATGACAAGGACCACTATCCAGTGTTCACGAATTACTTGGTAGGAAGAAGGCCAATGCCATTAAGACCTGAGGCACAGGCAGGACCAAGCACGACACCTACATTATGGTGTGCGATCTATCAAATAGGAGGAAAACACAGTATGGATAATTGTCATCTATTGCAGAAGTATATGCAGATGTCCCAACAATTGTTTTGTAATTTTTGTAGGGCAGTAGGCCATGATGAGCATACCTACAGAAGTTACAAACAAATGATGGATCAGACTCCTACCTACAGGGTGCCGACCGAAACACGATCCCTTGACCCAAATGTAGGAATGCCACATGCTATATTTTAGGGGCGTGGTCCAGGTCGAGGTGGAATGGGACCAAGAAGGGGTTGTGGACAGCTAATATGTTTCAATTATGGAGGGCCAAGGCACTATGCCCGCAATTGTACAAACCCGACAAGGACATCATGTGTGTACTGTACTCAGTTTGATCATGAGGCAGAAGACTGCCCTACATTGATAGCAAGACTGCGCGAAAAATGTGGTACTTCAGCCCCTTCGACTCAGAATTTGTAGATGATGAGGTATAAGCCGCATGAAGAAGACTCGAATGTAAACATGATGCTCAGGAGTGGTATGACCACAGACGATCATAAAGGTAAGCAGTTAGAAGAAAGTGCATGGGTTCGCAAGGCTCCTACAAAGGAACTTGAAGTTGATTTAGAACACATGAAGGAGACAGTCATGGAAGCTAAGAAGAGCTTCATGGAGGCCTCCAGTTCAGGTAGTAAGGATCAAATAGAACCAGGGATGGATCCTTCAATGCTCACTAGCTTTTTGGAGACATGCATGAAACTGCTACGCGACAACAAGGCAACAAAAGGAATACAAGAACTTATCACTAGGTGCATGGGGTCAAGAGAACCGCGTGTGGTCTGAAAACTTGGAAAGCATGCATTGCACATAAGAAGGAAAATGAGGTTGACTGCGCAAATTGGCGAGTATGAAATGGATAACGTAATCTTGGATCTCAGATCGGACGTGAATGTACCCCCAAAAAAAACATGGGAACACATGGGTAGACTTGTGCTACAGTGATCTCCTATTCAGTTACGAATGGCGAATCAACAAAAGAGCTTGCCCATGGGAAGATTGCAAGGGGTAACAGTAGATAGAAGGTGCGAGCGCACAGGCGGATTTTGAAGTGATAGAGATTGTCAATGACAGTAATCCCTATCCAGTGCTACTAGGAATAGATTGGGCTACTGATATGAACATAGTCATAAATCTGAAGAAGCGCAAAATGATCTTTGAAAAAAATTCACTACGCGTAGTAATACCACTAGATCCAGCCGAAGGAGCATGATACACTGAAATAGTGCATGACAATGATAGTGATGACAATCTCGATTGTATTTACAAGATAACCACGTGAAAAGAGGATTGGGTGAATCCAACTATATATGGAAGGATTTCATGGGAGCGCGAAAGCTCTTGCACTTCGGATTCAAACGAAGAGATAAAGTGATGGTAGAATCGGCTGCACGAAGTAACAACGCTTAATTGCAACATGATGGTTAGATCACTGCACTACATGACAATAGAGGTGAGGGAGCTGCCTACATATGATGGGTTGACAACAGTGGATGCATTACTAAACAAATTTGAAAGCACAATACTAGAATAGTAGTGGTTCAATGCTCTGAAGTGGGCACTACACACAACTCCCACATGATGGTGGGGTACGCATCAGGTAAGTTTTGAGTACTGGCGCAGATGTAGAAGAATGACGAACCTGTGATTTGGGAAACCATAGATATGACTAGTAGATAAATATGATAGACAAGATGATCCATGCACACACCTTGTGAAATGGACTAAGTTCTACGGAGAAGAGCCACAGCCTGCATGGGTACATTTATTCTATCATACCCTGGATGTCATACCCATAAATTGGTATACTGATACGGAGCTCCGCCATGGTATGAGCGAATGGCATATCTTGCGCGAGGGATTTCTATTAAGTTTCACATTTGAAGATCGTTGGTTAGATACTGTTGACGATGCGTTATAGGCAGTAAAAGTAGCTATCTTCAAAATACCCCAGGAGCCAATGGAAGTACTTTAGCTAGAATGGGTGACACAGTTGAGCTACACGCTAAAGTGTTACAACTTAAATATTGAGGAGGATGATGAGGACCCATGAAATATTAACATTTCAGAAATGGAAGGCTGTCGCGAGATTTAAGGACCATCACTTGAAGACCCCGACATCACCGTGCCACTAAAGACAAAGTAGGTCAACATTGGTTCGGAGGCGGAGCTGAAGTATGCAACACTTGGGGACTATTGGGACGATGCCACAGTGGATAAGGTCACTGAGTTACTCTGTGAATACAAAGATCTGTTCTCGACCAAAATTATGGACTTAAAAGGGATCGTTGGTGACTTAGGGATGATGAAGATCACCCTGAAACTCGACGCAAAACCAGTTAAGAAGTGGACTTACCAATTGAATCTGAAGTATGAAAAAAAGGTCCTCGACGAATTATACAAAATGCTCTTAGCTGGAATTATTGAACTAGTGGAAGAATTCGACTGGGTGAGTCCTATCGTAGTACAAGAGAAAAAAAAGAAGGGTGAAATAAGAATATGCATGGACCTCAGAAAACTGAATGATGCCTGTGTAGATGACCCATTCCTGACACCATTCACAGATGAAGTACTAGAGATTGTTGGCAGCCAGGAAGCATACTCATTCACGGATGGGTTCTCAGGGTACCATCAAATCAAGATCGTGCCAAAATATAGGAGCAAAACAACCTTCGCAACAGAATGGGGCCACCTTTAATACACCGTTGTGCCATTTGGACTAAAGAATGCACCAGCTATATTTTCACGCATCGTTGTGGTTGTGTTCAAAGAATACATCCACAAGTTCTTGGAGGTCTATCTAGATGATTAGATTGTCTTTGGATTAGTTAAGCACCATGTAGCAAGCTTACGCTTGATGCTGGATACTTGCCGCTGAGACCAGATTGCATTGAACCTTAAGAAGTGCACATTCCTTGTTCACTCTAGAAACCTACTGGGACATGTGGTAATCAAACAAGGACTGATTCTGGACCGTACAAAGATTGTTGTTATTCTAAATTTGGAAGCACCGCAAAGTGTTAAACAACTGCACACTACTTTGGGACACATTAAATATTATAGTAAGTTCATCAAAAGCTATGCCCAAATAACAGCACTGATGGAAAATCTATTGAAAAAGGATGTTACATATTGCTGGAATGAGGATTGCATGAAAAGTTTGGATGTCCTAAACGAGAAACTAGCCTCCGCTCCAATCCTGGTCTTCCCAAAATGGAATGTGGAATTTCATGTACTTGTTGATGCGTCATGTATTGCGTTGGGAGCCGTAATCACATAGGAGGGTGCAGAGGGCATGGATCTTCCGATTACATTTGCAATTCGGATATTTTCCAAAGCAAAAAAGAACTATTCCACCACTAAGCACGAGGGGTTGGCAATGGTGTACATGCTCCAGAAATACCAACACTATTTACTCAGAGGACATTTCAAGAAGTATACCAACCATTCCGTGTTGAAACACCTAGTGAATAAGCCTGTGTTGGGGGGGCGGATATGCAGATGGCTCTTACTATTTTAGGAATATGATTTTGAGGTCTTAGTCAAGTTGGGGCACCTAAACACAGGACCAGATCACTTGTCACGAATCGAGACGAGTGGGGAACCAATGAATTTGGAGGAGGGACTACTTGATGCACAACTCTTTGCAGTGCGCGTCGCAGACTGGCACTTCAAAGACATAATCCATTTTCTAACAACTGGGACTGTGCTGAAGGAATACTCAGTCCAACAGAAGATGGAATTGGTGATGCGCACGATGGACTTTTCTGTCATCGCAAGGCACCTCTACAAAATGGGCAATGATGAGATATTCAAAGATACGTACCAAATTTGAACGAGGTCAAATCCTCATGGAAGCACATGGGTACGCTGCAGGAGGACACTATGCAAGATGTAAAATTGCACAAAATATTCTTTGCGCAGGGTTATGATGGCTAACCCTGCACCAGGATTTGAAATCCACTATAAGGCCTGCGATATATGTCAAAGGACTGGAAAACCATCATGAACAGAAGAGATGACATTAAATCGACAAATGACACTATAGTTGTTTGAAAAATGGGAAATCGAATTTGGGGGACCAATCAAAACTCATGGAAAGATAGGCGCGATCTACATCATCTCTACGATGGAGTACCTGACACAATGGGTGGAAGCGCAGCCGGTCAAGGACTGCACAGCTACTATGACTGCAAAGTTTTTGTTCGAAAACATGTTGACATGATTTGGCTATCCAAAAATATTAATGAGTGATCGTGGAACACATTTCCTAAATGAAAACATTAGTGCGCTCACAGAAGAGTTCCAGGTGTATCATCAAAAAAGTACACCATACCACCCACAAGCTAATGGGACAGTAGAGGTATTCAACAAAATACTAGAGACTGCACTCACCAAAATATGTAAAGTGCAGCAAAACGACTAGGACATATGCATACCTATCGTATTATGGGCTTACAGGACAACGTGTAAGAAATTAACAGGACAAACACCTTTCCGGTTAGTCTATGGCACAAAAGCTGTCATGCCGATGCAATACATCGTACCTAATCTACGAATAGCAGTGCTCACAGGCATGACAGACTGCGAAGCTCTGGAATAAAGGCTCACACAATTAGAAGAACTCGAGGAAGAATGGTTTCTAGTTGAATTTCATCAGTAGGTACAAAAGCAGCATGAAAAGGCTTAGCACGACTATCATATCAAGTTGCGCACCTTCAAGGTAAATGATTTAGTGTTGTTGTATGATAGTAAGTTTGAAAAATTTATAGGAAAATTTAGAATGCATTGGCTGGGACCATACGTGGTTAAGGAGGTCACAGACAAAGGTGCGGTCTAGCTAGTCAAACTAAATGGAGAAACCTTCCCAATCAAACAGAAATTGCTTGAAGCCCTGCATGGGTGGGCTAGCTATTTGACTAACTAGCCGAAGCATAGTCTTTGTGACTCAAAGAGCCAAACAAGGGCACAGGACTATAAATACATGCAACAGATGCCAATACCAAGGTAAGGAAACAATTCAAATGCAGATGATTCAGAAGCAAGAATGCAGCAGGTGCAGTAGGCAACAACCTAGGGGACTGTCAACATTCAAGCCGTTTGGGACCAGTTGGAGGAACTTCACACCAAGATCAACGCACCAACATAGTGAGTCGAGGGTGAGTCACGATGTTTATGTTGGGGGCCTGTTGGGCATGGAATCTCCCCACAACATGTTTTGGGGCTCAAAGCCAAAGTTTTGGTCAAATATGCGGTAAGACTCTGCAAATTGCAAGAACGGAGCGCGAAATATATATTGAGTCATAGGGTTGTCCGCCCTAAGTATTGTAATGTGATGTAATGTCATGTTAGCCTACCCATGGTCCGTGGACCATGGGATTGTATAAACAGAGTGAGGCTTTAAGTTGTAAGGATAGCGAATTAGAGACAGATGATTACGAACGGTTCAAGCATAGAGTACGAGTCTAAGTGTATTGGGTTGTAGTTGTAGGAAAAGGCCTATAGCTGAGTACGTAGAGACCTAGTAGAGTCTACAGCTGAATCCGCAGACCCCTGCAGCTGAGTGCGCGGGGTGAAGTTGAGTCTATAACCCAAGAAGAAGAGTAATAAGAGAAGTTTGATTCTAAATACTGTGTATTCGATTTGTATGATTTGCTATGCAATTATACTATTTTGTTAATCATCCGCACTTATATGAATGTTGGATATACTGTTAATTACCATTAGACTTACACAGATAAGTTAAGTAATTGGATAATAATAGGTTAATAGTAAGGAACTTGGGTAATAATATGGATTGCGCCTTGAGTAGGGCTGCACGAAGGCAACATCACAGGTTGTGAGGGACTAATAGATGCGGGTAGCAACGTGCACGCAGGGTCAAACTACGGACCACCAGAGCTCATCAGACATCCCCAGGGTGTTGAAACCTAGTTCTAGCACCCTCCCATACTACTTTGGGTTAGAACTTAGTCCACGCTCTATGGACTGTTCTAAAAGGGCCAATAGTACAGGGATTTGTTTGGCCAAATCACCTCTGAACCTGCGTCAGGCCCCTACAAGCCAACAACAAGCAACCATGATTCTACATCTTGTTATTTTTTCATCTCTCCATCAGAGATAGGTGTCTTTTCCTTCTTAAACTAATCTGAAAAGTATCCCCTATCACTCGTGTAAGGATGATAATGATGATGATCATGATTCCTATTAGAACCAAAACTAGAATAGTACCTATGTCGATCACCTCTCCTATCCAAAGTGTCCAACATCCTTCCATCTCTAATTGTGTCAGATCTATCCAACTTGTGTCTACTAGGAGACCTACTGTCATATGCCCCATTAGTTTTGTCCTCATCTCCATCGCTGATTCGAAGTGGTCACTATTGCTGCAAATCTAACAAACTCTGAAGTAGTATCACATTCACCTATGCTTGTTTCTCTTGTGCCTAGATGATTTTTTCATTGTCTTCTTTACAACTCCTTATTTATTCCTTCAAGCTTCTCAATGTGTCATCCAAGTTAGAAGAGTGCCCCACACCATGCTACCCATCTGATGCATAGGGAGATTCTATGTAGTGTACCACATTTCTAGCCATTTGATCTCTTTCCTACAAAGCATACTATGTCATCTAAATCAAATAACAATAAAGCAACATACCTTAACATAATTTAGGGAGGATAACTTGGCTACAAGATCATCAAACCAACATGATACATATGTAACATAATCATAACAACATATAGACATATATAAAATAAGTGTATCAACGCATAAACACCATTATAGCTAGGGTCCAACCATCAATGCAAGGCCATATCAACAATGCATGTTATGACCTCATGCATGATAACAACCATTACTACATTACACACATTTCCACATGCAACTATCAACATGCATAAGCAATTCCTAATCAACTACACCTGCATATGAACGCATGTGGTTGAGCATAAGCGATCAATTCTTGTAATCAACCTACAAGAATGATACATGTAATCAAAATATTCTAGAATACACCTGACATACAAGGATGTATTCAAGTTGCATATAATCATATAACCAATCATATACTTTTGATGATGCATCCCATAAAATCACATCAATTTCCTCATGACAACCTTACTACAATCATGATCAACATCATGCAATGCAACAAGCACATGGAATGCAATTGTAAGAGAGACACATGCAATTGACATTCATGCATGACTTAGCACCTTCACCTAAGGAGAGCACAACTTGGCTCTGATACCAATTTGTAACAACCCCTCCTCCCAGGTCCACCCAAGTAACTTTCTAGTCAGGGTCAACATGTGACAAGAGAGGCTATTACAAGGGATTCAACATCCTTGGTGACCTTAAGGAAATGGAACCGGCATAACATATCAAATAAACTCATCCACATCAGAAACAACACCCTCAGGAGACATGTCAGCCACTCAAACATCCTATCTCCAAGTCCCACTAATGATGTAAGCCTTCTAACCCCTCGTCTCTCTCATGCTATGGGCATGATAGCATCCAACAACCCAAAGTCACTCTCATAGGCCTATGTGCCAACAACTATGGACTTTTCTCAGAATACTTGTGTCAGTGACCCCAAGATTTGAGAAAATTTTCTACCCTAGAATCTCAGACTCTGCCGAAAACTTGCTACAACCTTCAAAATCAATCATAAACATGATAATAATGTTGATAAATTAAAAATCAATCTCAGGACTAGGGCTAGGCATCCCAACTAGGACTGACATTTTTTCAAACACTTAGCATCAATTCAATCTAGAGGTATAGGATACAAGACAACATAAATGACTGAAAGAACTTATGAAACATAACCAGAAGGATTACCTCCTTCTCCATTGAGCTATTATATCATCAATTAGGTTTTGTATCCATCCATTTAACAAGTACAAGTAAATACATGAAAGAACCATGACATGAACTAGTCATTTAACCATACTTATAAGAAACATAAAACCATGTAAATATCAGATATATGATAGCCATTAAATCCACATATAAACGAGTGAAAAATTAAGGGAACTTAGCTTTGATTACTCATAGATAGTTCCAACTAGGTTCAGGACTTCCACGTACGACCTGACCATAGACATCGTTGAACCAAATCTCTCTTTCAGATAGTCATCCCTGTGCCATATTCTAAGCATGAATGTAGGATTTCATAGAACAACCAATCCAAGAATAACCAAGGGAATCCATTAGTTAAACCACCTCCATGCTCACCAAACCATGATCACACCAAAATCGGTGCTCTAATCACAACTGAACTATACTTGGAATGCCATCTGGAACCCATCACTATCCTTGAGTAATTTCTCATCTCCTTTTCTCTCAGGCTTTACTGCAATCCAATCTCGGATCACTAGGCCCTAAATAGAGGCTAGTCTCTCAGGCTTTGTCACAATCCAAACCCAGATCACTAGGCCTTAAACCAAGACTTCTCCCTAAGGATTTACCGTATATCCTTCGAAAACCAGTCAAGGGATTCCTAGGCCTTTGGGAATGAACCTTGGGACCACCTCCACCCCAGATTCTAAAACCCATATGGAAAACCAAGCTCAAAACTAAGGTAAACATCCCAACATACCATGGCATCTAACAAAAGGAAAGGCTAGGCTGAAAACCACTATCATAACTTGAAAATACCATGCCACCGATAGTAAGAGAACCATACACCAACATGCAAAGCCATGCATGTCCAAACCAGCTAGGAAATCAAACATGAAAATTTTTACCTGCAAGTATTCCTATTGAAGCTACTTAATCGTTCTCTTCTTCCTTGATACTTAATTTCCTTCATTTCCCTTTGCTTGCTTTTCCTTCCTTGATTCAAAGCTAAAGTGCTCCAAGAAAACAATAAGTGACCAAGAGTGAGAGAGAGAGAGAATAATGAGAGAGATCCAAGCTTGAAATGAAAAAAGCTTACTAATTGATCCTCAAAAACCTTTTTATTACTGAGGCCTCTATTTTCTTCATTTTCCATTATTTTCCTTCAATTTCCTCCTCACATGCAATCTGTGACCTTTCACCTTACCTTTCTCCTAATTTCCTTTATTTTCATAAATAAATGTGCCAAAAATGCCTTTTTTCCTTTTGATTCCTTTCCTTAGCCTTTGCTGATTTTCCTTAGCCAAAACATACATCTAGTGATGCCCACTAGGATATCTTTGCCCAACATTCAGCTTGGAATATGTGTCCATTAAGCGTGGTCTTATTGTTCCTTTATTAACTTTTATTACATGGAATTTTTACCAGGATTGTTACAAGGGTAATATTGTTCCTCGATGGCATCTTAGAAAGACTTCCAAGTGGGTGCGGCGAAAAACAATGAGGATTCCCTCTTGTCCTTTTGTTCATAGCAGGTTTCCCACTAGTCCTTGATGTGTGGTGCGACTTTGAGAAGTGAGAAAGTAATCTTTTCCCAATTGGAAAAGTCATGAACTGAAAACTATCCTTCCAACAAATTTAACCATATATCTACGACATCTCCATCTATCTAGCCCTCAAATATGGGAATATGAAATTTAACTTGTACTTTAAAAGGGGTGGAACCTCTAGAGTGGTTGTTGCATGAAGATGCATTGCCTGTGAATAGTCATCAAAGGATTTGAGCAAATTTATCCATAATCACATTCCTCTATCGCTCGAAGGTTCCTCGAGAAACATTTTGAAAGGATCTCCTACCCCCTCGTCTTTCTTTTCTTCCTCCATGAGAGGTCGTCGGGGTTTGTGAGATTGGTCTTGCAAAGGTTCAACCAGTTTGAGCCCTAACTCCTTATACCCTAACCTTGTTGGGGACATGCAAAGAAAAAGAGAGAAAGAGAAGACCCCTCTAATACCAGTGATATGGACTTATGTAGGAACACATCGAAATATAGAAATGCACATATACACAGAGATTTTTTTTTTCTAGGTAAAACTATTATATTGAAAATAGGAAAAATAATAATACATCGAGGCTCCAGCCTCTGCAGTGTGAGACAACATTATGTCATAATTGTCAAAAAAAGAAACTCGACTACCCTTCAAGGGGAAACCAGTCCGAGTGAGATTACAACAAAAAACCCACCCAGGGGTCCTAGTTCAAAATCAATTAAAACATACCAAAAGGTTTGAAAAAACAGGAGTAAAAACCTCAAACAACAAGCTTGTAAGACCTCCGTTGATCTGCAAGGTGACACTTGGCAACTAGACATATGGGTTGGGCACTCTGACCATGCAAGGGACCCCCTCGATGTTGTATGGGTTGGGCTCTTGCACAATGAGACACGCGTACTCATCCTCTGCTGACATGCCACGTGGGATGCCACTTGTTGTTTGAATGCTTACTGAGCTGCCCTCTGCTGCATGCAAGCCTGATGTGTCGTTCAGGGTGCCACCAGCAGCCTTCGTGCCACCTCCTCTGCCCTCAATTGCATGCTCACTTCCATCCATCTCCTTGCCATGTAGAATTTCAATTTTCCCTGCCTTCTACTACTTTCCTAGTTCACTGTAATCCCTGTTCCTCTTAGTTGCCTTCTGCTTTGCACTGCTGTTCCTTTTCCCTGGTCTGTAGTTGTGGGTCTGAGCATCCTGCTTAGCCTGCGAACTAGTATCCTCACTGAAGGTTATGTTAACTATGGCTAAGATTTCTAGCTGAATCAACGAACTCTGGAAGCGAAATTGGGTGGTATGGTGAGAGGGGTGAGGGGGGTGAGGGAATTCTCTGTTTGGGTAGTTTCGTTTACGCTTTGGATGCCATAGGCCAGTGATTTCCCTCTACCACTGTGCGTAACAGGGTATATTCCAGAGAAGGGACCATGGGAATGAGTGATGGATGAGGAGGAGAATTGAATAGCAAAACCAGGGTTGGGTGTTAGAGGCAGTCATATGCTTCTACCTTGACTACCCCCACATCTGCAACACATGCGATGTCGAGTGCGCGCCATGACTGTGTTGATTTCAGGATTTGCAAGTGGGGAGGCAGAGGTTTCTCAACGATTGAATTGGTTATGCCAAGGAAGAACAGAGGAATTATGAGTGTGATTTGGCACACAATGTGTCATTTGGGAGAAATGGAAGCCATTTCCCAAGTCGATACAACTGAGTATCCAACACCTCCTACCAGTGATGTTGCATGAGCTTGTCTCTACTACGTGAGGGGTGTTATCACAAAATCAGTACTGATGGCTGCTAATCAGAAAGACTCTATGTAACTATTTCAGACCAGACTCTTGGCTAAGGATTAGCCTTCCTAACCTGAGAGGGCTCTCTCAAAATAAACTACTGATTTATCATTAACACAAAGAGGGCTAACTCTCGAAATGAAAACTTAATAAACATGCTGGTTGGAAAGACAACATAACATTTCTTCCATTGGGCTCATGGAGTCAAACACCTTTTCAGTAAACTATCAACTACTCATTCATGGAAGTCAAGGGATGTAATGTTTAAACACTCAAAACATTTCTCAAAGAACCCCAACTCATAAGTATACACAGGAAGTCTGAGCACTAGGTGAATTCAGAGTGATTGTATACCTATAGAGCTATAAAACATGAAGGACATTTCTCAAAGAACCTCAACTCATAAGTATACACAGGAAGTCTGAGCACTAGGTGAATTCAGAGTGATTGCATATCTATAGAGCTGTAAAATATGAAGGATAAGACAAAACCACATACATCTTGAGCATTTGAACAAAGTATGAATCTTGAGAAGAAAATGTAGTCTTTCTATTACTGTAAAAAGTCTTTTATACAGGCCAACATAAACTTTGTTTTTTGCATAAAAATCCAACCCTCATTACATCAGAGTTTCCTCTATATATAGGAAAACATTCTTAACTACTTTGAGCTTCCTTCTCCAGCATGAGGGGAGCTCGATGACTGACTTTAACTACCCTTATCTATCTTAACAGACTCATTAAATCTACTAAGCATTGAACTGTAATTACAAAAGAGTTCTAATCAAACTTAAACTCTAATTTTATTCTCCTCGTATCATGATTCCCTTCTAGATCTTCGACAGTTGTCTCCTTTAGTTCTGGCCGTGAAAGCTGAGATAAGGATGCATGAAACCAGATTTGCCTTGGATGCTGAATATGCTGGTGGTTCATTGATCATAAATAATAAAACCCCTGTTTTCTCAGTCCTTGCTTCCCATCATCCTTCGAGATATAAGCAATGTGTTCCCAGCTCTTTAATACTTCAAAATTGATGAGTGTCACCATTTTTCCAGATATGCTTGAAGCCCTGTTGATTGAACAAGTGTACAAGCCCACATCTTCGTATGCATCTTCAGCCAAACCCTAACTACCGGTAAT
>APFE030978786.1:0-21100 GCA_000404065.3 Pinus taeda
AATCTAAGATGATAAACAGTCGTTTACTTTCTTTTTGCAATGAAAATCCTAGCTACTAAGGAAAGAGAAGTAAAATCCTTTCAACATAGAGTAGAGAGCACACACTACGATGCACTGTCCAAAATGAATTTCTGCATGCAGTCTAAATGCAAATGCACATGCATGTATTTGCTTTTCAGTTTCCTTAATGTGAGAATGACAAAAAGAAAACTAAATACAAATTTAAACTATCTTTCCTCAAAGAGACACTTTAGCAATATCTTTTCAAAACAAAAGGAAGATTTAGATGACACTTTCAAGTTTGACTTGAAAACTACTTTTGACACTTCAAAGAATTGATGATCCAAATCAAATACAATAGCAAAAGTATAATTGACTATCTAAAAGAGGAAGTCTTTATGATACTGTTTTCTTTGACTAAAAATGACGCTTGTGACACTTTCAAATCAAAATACAACAGTTCGATTAAGATACTGTTTGTAAAGGAGAACTGTAAATGACAAAAAATACATAAAAACATTCACAATTCTTTATCAATGGAGGTTGAATAATTCAAAGGAAGAGAATTTCAACAGTGGTATACTGATCACAGATAGCAAAAATACTGAATAAAGCTGAAGACAATGAAGAGAAAACCAAAATCTGGAGGCAGAAACAGTCTTACTCAATCATCACACCTGTAACATATGGAAACAACGATGCATCTCACCTGTAGCACACGGGAGCTGCAATGGATCCAAACTGTCAATGAGAGAGAGTGCGATGGTCCAGGGATGAGACTTGGGTTGGTTTTTGCTCACAGTTTGCAGCTTAGTTTAGGGATTAAGGCTGAGCTAATGATAGGCAATAAAAACAAATTATATGGGATGATCTAATGTGGTTATTTGAGCTACCACTAAGGCACTTAGGATGTTTGCAGGTCTGATGTTTAGTTCATAAACTAACCCAGAGATTGACTGAAGCAGCATTGATCTACTTTGCAGTTGCATAGCAAAAGCAGTTCGAAGGCTAACTAGCTTAATGCCATGCACAATGCCATGATGGATTCAAGTGCTTCACATAATATCATGCCCAAAGTGATTATGGAGAAACTTGGATTAGATATAACCAAACCATATAAATACCTTTTATCTTTTGATTCAAGCAAAGTAAGATGCTTAGGTTTGATCAAGGATTTATGTGTAACCCTTGCCCAAATCTGAGCATAAAATGTAGTCATGGGTATTGTTCTGGCTGATATACCTCCAAAATATGGAATGCTCTTATCAAGATCTTGGGGAGAAACATTGCAAGCCATCTTGCAGATGGATATGACATATGCAACTATTTCTATTTTCAGACAACAAAGGAGCTTATACAGGGAAACTTTGATGAAATATATGGTAAGAAACCAAGACCAACCCAATAATTACCCACTTTATTCTATACTTTCAGACATGGATTCTTTCATTTTATATAATGACATATGTTTAGAAGAGGAAATGTCACGCATGGAAAGTCAATCAAATAAAATATAGGATGTGAAGTTAAAGACTGAAACGGAAGATGATAATGATGAAGGCCTTTGGCATATGGATTTTGATGGAGTGGTCATCAAGGAAGGAGCTGAAGCTGGTGAATGAATCTTAGACACAAAATCAGGCAGATCAAAAATGTATTCCTACAAGATTTCTTTCCAATGCACCAATAATGTGGCTGAATATGAGGCATATATTTTGGGGTTGCAATTATTGAAGAGATAAGGAGCCAAAATAATTTCAATCCATGGAGATTCAGAACTCATCATAAATCAAATCAAAGGTGAGTATTCAACTAAGCATCCTAGATTGAGGGCATACAAAAATGTTGTCTTAGGATTTTTGCAGTGTTTTCCAGAGTATTTGTTGTTTTTGATTCTTAGAAATTAAAATTGTGTTTGCTAATGCATTGGCTACCTGAGCCAGTGTGTCATGTAAAATTCCTTTCCACCCAAATAAGAAATATGAGATTGATGTAAAACATAGACCTATTGTACTGGATAACATAAGGTATTAACAAGGGTTTCTATAATGATTAACAATTAGACAATTTCTGACATTGATCACCATCCTCGTCGCAACAACAAATAATCTCATAATCTCAGCCAATATAGTTATAGCACAACCCAATCCATTACAAGAAAAAGGGATGTCATCAACTAAAATAAGGCGTGTGATGGACAAGAGCTGAGGAGTGACCACACCCTGAAATTCCCTTCGATGAGAAACATCCTTGATCATAAGGGTAAGACCCTTGGAAACAACAATAAATAAAATGGGGGATAAATGGCATCCCTAATGAAGATCATGTTGTCCTTGAAAAAAATGAGAGGTAGAGCCATTGATCTTGATTGCAAAGGAGACAGAGGTTAATAACCCCATAATCCAATTTATGAAATGAATATCAAAGCCCACCTACGTAAGAAGGCGAATAAAGGACCACCTGACTCTCTCATATTCTTTAGAAAAATCAATCTTGAAAACTACACCCTTCCATTTCAACAAATTTATACTATGTAATCCCTCCCTCGCCACTCCAATGGCCTCATGAATTTGACACCCTTCCAAGAGCTCGAATTGTTCTTGATATATAACCTTCAAGAGGATAGGCTTGATCCTTCAGGAAATGACCTTTGAGATGACTTTATAAACACAACTTTAGAAAGGGATATGGGCTCCAAATCCTCAAAAGATGAAATGTTTTCAACCTTTGGTATGAGGGCAATAAAAGTCGAGGTAAAAGTGGGGAGGATATTCCCATCTTGGCGAGTCTCATTCACAGCCACGAGAAGGTCAAACACAAAAAAATCAAAGAAAGAAGTAAAGAATTAACATCCCAACCATCCGAACCTGAACTCTTGCCTTTCTGAAAGCTAGAAAGGATCACTTTAAGCTCAACTTCTGATACATACCCCATCAAGTCCTAGTTTTCAGCACCGTCCAGAAAGCTCGGAAAGAATTGTGCCACACTAATAATCTCAACAACGTTAATCCCTTGGGTTTCTTGAAAGATACCCCTAATGTGATTCACCCCCATATTAGTAAGCCCATGAAAATTTGATACCTCGCACCCCTCCTCATCCAACATCCCCCCGATAGTGCTTTGTAATTTCGTACCTTTAGCATGGCATGGAAAAATTTTGTGTTTTCATTGCCATTGTCCAACCAAATGACCCTACATTTGAGCCTCTGCGTCTCTTCCTTCTACACTAAGATGTCATTCTCCCTAAACACACTTTTGTGATAAGAATAATGAGACTCTCCTGATTGAAAACCCTCAAACCCCAACTGAGAAAAAGCCTTGATCTTCTTTTCAACCTCAAATAGATCTTCTTCCTCCCTTCTTCTCATTCACACCACCAAATCTTTAACCACACCTTTGATATGTTTAAGTTTGTGGGAAAATAGTCCTACAACATGTACACCTATACAACTATAAGGACTCGAATTGTGCTTAACCACCTTTTAGAAAGCCTCATCATTTAACCAATGAGCATTCAATTTAAAGGGAGTTGTTTACGGAGGCAGAGGAATTTCCCGAACGGTCAAAAGTGGCCGATATCCTAGCAAAAAAAATTCAAAAAAACTTGTAGAGGTAGTGATTGAATCATGTTTTTGATTATGGAAATGGATTCAACACGATCCAAAATTTCCGGGGCACCTAAAATCTTGAAGTTTGACAACTATAACTTGGATTTACAAAAACCCCGATTGGATTTTTTCAAAATATAGCCGGAATTTCCATAACTTTCAGGGCAAAAAATAGACAATGATTACAAAGTCCTAGAGTACCTAGGAATTGATGAATAAAAGAAAAATATTGCAATGTAATTTCATCCCTAAAAAATTGATAAGCATCTTGGAAACTTATCCTCTCACAATCTTTGGTTCAATTAGAAGATAGGGATGGAGTATATGAGAATAATATTTAGAAAATGCATCCATCCCCGCTCTCGAACTTAACCGTAAGTGTATTTAAATCAACTTTTTATAGGGTAAAAATAAATTTATCACCATCCAAAAAAACCGTCCCCACATAAAATCTTAAGCTCCATAACTTTAACACACGTTTTCCAAAATTTCTCCCAATTTCTTGAAAAAAAATTCCACTATTTTCGGACAAAATCTGAACTTAGTTAAGTTTATCCCTCCCTGACTATATTTAAATTTATACCTGGTGGCGATGAATTTTAAGTAAAACTTGAATTTTAAATTTGACCAACTTTAGGAGCTTCCGGGAATCCCAATCGATGGATGCTTCCCGGAAGCCAGGCTCATAGGATCTGCTCGCGTTCCTTTTGGAAAAAGTCAAACGCCACATTGAATAAAAAAACAATAGTGGCACTTATCACGTGCTAATTACAGGCTTTGGTAAGGCGTCATGACCAAATAACGCTGTCAATGTACAGTTGTACGCTCAGATGATATGGTCGTTGCCAACAAATTGAGGCACACCGATGAACTAGTCGGTGTTTCCTTCTTCTCATTACACCGAATACCGTGTTGAATAAGAAAATCGAATCCCTCATTCCCGGAAGCTGACCTCGCGGCAATACCTATATATATTATATGATGCTCTCTGCTCCCCTTCACAACAACTCTCTCTCAATTATCTGCCTCGAGAAACCTCCACTTTATTTCTGAGGAAGGGAAAAGATTGGCTCCATACACTTTCTGCGACACAGATTTCCACCAGTATCTTTAGATCACAGCTACTTTTGAAAATATGGGTGGATTCAATACGCTTCTCTGCTTTATTTTGGTGCTGGCATTGATAAGCTCAGCCTCTCCCGCACGGGCACCAGCTCCGTCCCCCATTGCAGCAGCTCCCAAGGCGTCGCCGGTTCAATCCCCAGCAGCGCCATCGCCGGCTTCGCCCGCTCCTGCGACTTCCCCAACTCTTTCTTCTCCCGCCTCTGCTCCTTCTAAAGTGGCCACCCCCCCAAGCTTAGCCTCCTCTCCCACTTCTCAAACTCCAGCATCTAGCCCATTGCCTTAAGGCCCAGACACCGCTTCGCCACCGAACGCCAGCAGTGGCGCTGTTTCTACCGCCAGTATGGAGAAGATGGCTATCTTTGGTGCCGCCTTTCTCGGAGCCGCCACGTTTCTTCTTTAAGCTGCCTCCATACATTATCATCTCCATGTGAAACAGATACGATGTGAAACGAAGTGGTACAGATGTATGCAGATGGGATTCATTTATCTCATTTCACCCTACGGCTGCAATATTCCTTTTTCTGCTTCATAGAGTGGATAAACCCCATATTCGTTGGGCATTCCTTATTGTATGATTTCTGAATACGATCATTTTTTTAATATAGAATTATTATTCTTTATTTCCTTCAGCGTCAAACTCGGCTCTGCACGGTTATAATTTAAGGTTTTGTGCAGAGTTTGAATGTGGATCATTCATATAAATCACTGCATCACATCCTATTGGAAGATTTTCATGTACGGCTAATGTGAAATGCAATAGCGTATTAATGAACAAGGATGGGGTTATGTGTTAATGAAATCGTGATGAGCACCTGGATGATAAAAATTGCAAAACTAACACTGGATCTCAAGTATTGGCGCATCCATTGGAACCCTAACAAATCATCAAAATATAAATCTAGACTGTTCAGGAATTACAGATTTATAAATTGCGGGCTGTTGTTTCAGTAAAGTTAAGACGATGCGATTTAGATTTACAAATGGATGGATTTTCACTACAGTAATCACAATGACAAATGGCTGGTTGCTAATCACAATGTCAAATTTTCCCTGCGATAACTGGCTCCTTCATAATTAATTGTTAATTGAATGGCACTAAGAATTTGGGTTCTTGTGTATTTGTCAGCCATTCTGATGGAAAACATTGTCGGCTCACTGTTAATCTGATTTTTGTCGGCTCACTGCTAATCTGATTTTGGTTTTCAAGTTTTAATTGTTATTCTGATTTTGGTTTTCAAAAGTTTTAATTGTTATTGCAGTGAGAAGCTTCTTATTTAAATTAGGGAACTTAGGGATTGATTGCAGGGAGAGACTCCTTATACAGAGAGAGGCATACATATTTTACCTTTTTTGGTTTTGAACCTGTGACCTAAGAAAAACATGCGTTTAACCATTAGACCCACTCAAATTATATAGTAATGTAAAGTGGGAAATATAATTTTAAAAATATAAAATTAATAAAATTTATTAAAAAACAATTAATTAAATTAGATATCATTGTGATTCAATTGGGTAAGTTTTATCTATGACCATTTCCATGAGGGGTAGTTTTAAGTGACTAATTTCACATGATTTTTGAATAGTTCACTTGGCAGTCATTGCATCACGAGATGCAACGAGTGCTAAGTGAATATTTAAAAATTCAATGTGAAATTAACTCTCATGGAAATGGTTAAACCAATTTGAATACTGAAATGATATCTAATATAAATGCACTATAAAAACTCCTCAATACAACAATTAATTAAATTAATTAAATGTAACCTTAAAAAAATAAAAAATTAATAAATAAAATTATAGCTGTTAAAAGTTTTGTAGAGGTAAAGAAATATGTTGTGTCCGATATCCATTCAATGGTATCTAGCAAGATTGAAAAGTCTGCTCTCTTAAGTTACTAATCTCTTAAGTTACTAATGTGTAATTCTAAGTAGCTTGATTTTTATTAATTAATAATAATGAATCAATTTATATTTAAAAGTAGCAACCAATAGTACTTGTCTCCACTAATTGAACAACATTTTAGTAATCTATATATATTCTAATTAAATAAAAAATTAATTGTTTTTCATAAAGAGTTAATAAAAAAAAATAACTTCATTAGGATGAATAGAACAAAATTGTAATTAAAAAACACAATTCAAACTTCCACAATATTGTAATTAAAAAACACAATTCAAACTTCCACATGAGAAAATTTAAATTTATGATTCTTAAAACAATTTACTGGATTTTAGGCTAACTAATATTTTAGTACACTAAAATTAGGTTTTTTTAATAAGGAGGATGGCTCACCTTAGATCAAATAGCGAGAAGCTCGACCCTCTATGGAAATCAAGAATCGGCCTCGACGAGGACCTCCTCATCGAAGGAGAATTCATTAATCGTGGAGAGTCTCAAGGGGATCAAAAACTTTATTTTTGGATACTTAACTCTTTCAAATCAAGTTTCGAAATTTTCTAACCTATCTGTTTTTTCTAAATTTCTCTCTCATACCTATCTTGTTCATGTGGATTTTTCTAAAATAAATAAATCATCCACGCGAGACAACTTGACAATTCGGAGAAAGGGGCCCTTCCAGACCAGTATATGTGTCTTATTGGGCTGAGTGGTACTTTACAACGAATATGGGATAGAGCTCTCGTAAAAATGTAAATGTAAATATAAATATGCACCGTGGTAAATTTAATATTTAATATTTTTAATTTAATATGGGTTTTTTTAAAAATCAATCTAATATAATTATGTATAAATAAATATAAATATTAAATATAAAGAGAATCAATCTAATTATTTAAGTGTAAACACAATATAAAATTTAAAATATAAAAAGGTTTAGGAACACTCAAATAATTTTTACTACATAAACGTGTTTATTTTTACTATAACTCAAAAAAGAGGTTTTATTTAGGTGAAGCCTCGGTACAAATACCATGGGACAAATAATTATTAATATCATGGCCCAAATACCATATTTATAAAAGAGATATGCCAAATAAATAAATATAAAAGAGGTATAAGGAGGTTTCGTAAATAAATAAAAATATATCAAATAGGATTAGAAAACAACATCGAATTATATACCAAACTTATGGGCAAGTTACTATTAATACAATACAAAAAACATTACTAACCCTAATATTAATAGTAAAAAACATTAATATTCTTATCGTGAAATTATTCAATTAATATTTATATTTAAATTATTAAATTTAAAACTTGGATAATAAATATAGATTTTACACAATATAATATATATTATATATTCAGATATATATTAATCTAGATAATATGGGAGGAAAAAAAAAAAGACAGTGTGATAGAGGTGGAGAGATAGGGGGGTGAGAAGGGATAGATGGAGATAAAATGGAGAAGAGGGGAGAGGAGGAAGAAGAGACAGAGAGGAAGAGGAGTGCTAGAGGTAGAGAAGGGTAAGAGAGGGAGAGGGAGACATAAAGATGGGGGGGAGAGAGAGAGGGACAGAGGTAGGGAGATAGTGAATGGATTCGAGGGTGGAGAGAGACAGAGTGAGAGAGAGATGGGGGAAGAAAGAGGGAGGTATGAGAGAAAGGGAGAGAGAGGACTTGAGAGAGAGAAGGAGAGAGGGGGGGATAGAGATATGGAGTTGGAGGGGGAGAGGGAGGAAAGAATAAAGATAGTGAGAAGTGGAGAGTGAGAGAGGGAGTGACAAGGGAGAGATGGAGAGAGAGAGTGTATGTTTTAGGGTGAGATAGATATATAAGGAGAGGAAGAGAGAATGGGGGAGAAAAAAAGAGAGGGAGGGATATAGTAACATACTTAGAGAGAGAGAAAGATGGGGGAAGAGAGAGGATTGGAGGGAAAAGAGAGAGAGGATTGGAGAGAGAGATATATAGGGGAAGAGATAGGGAGGTAGGAGAGAAAGGGAGAGAGTGGAAGTACGAGAGAGCTTACTTGAGAGAGAGGGGCAGATATGGAGGGAGAGAGGGCGTGGGAGGGAGAGATATGGAGATAGAGTTGGAGGGGAAGAGTGGGAGGGAAGAATAAAAACACAGAGCGTGAGAAGTGGAGAGAGAGAGGGAGTGATAAGGGAGAGATAAAGAGAGTGTGTATGTTTTGGGGTGAGATAAAGAGACAAAGGAGAGATGGAAACAATGGGGAAGAGAAGGAGAGAGGAGAGATGGATGGACATAGGAATATTAGTATAAAAGGAAACAATGTAAAATCCACTGAGGTTATAAACCGAGTAACTAATAATGACATGGCCAAATTCTTTGGTCTTTATCTTAACTCTACATTCTTCAGTTTCGAGGGTGATTTCTATGAACAAACTTGTGGGGTAGCGATCAGTTCTTCTCTTTCCCCTATAGTTGCAAATTTATTCATGGAAGATTTTGGGACCAAAGCTTTGGCCTCTACTTAATTCTACCCTAAGCGATGGAAGAGATTTGTGAATGATACTTGTGTTCTTTGGCCCCATGGTCATGAGAAACTAGATTTATTTCTAAACCATATTAATTACCATGAGACTACATCAAATTCATGATGGAGGTCGAGGTAAATGGGTGTATTCCTTTCCTTGATATTCTCCTATCTATAATGGTTGATGGTTCTACTTCTCACCAACTTTATCGCAAAAAGACTCACATGGAACAACACCTTCATGCCAATTCTCATCACTTTCCAACATAGAAATTCGGAGTTCTCAACACTCTTGCCACTTGTGCCGCGAGGATTTTGGATAAGGATCACCTAGAAGAATAAAACCCTCATCTTTTGAAACTTTTTGAAAATAATGGCTATAGAAAGCATCAAGGCCTTAGGGATTTTCAAAGAGCTAGTAAAGAATCCAGGGTTAAACTTACTCGTGATGATGTTATCTCCAATGTGCAACTTCTGTTTATCGATAGGACCACTAATACGGGTTCTCATATTATTAAAAATAATAAAGTTTTTTCTACCTTCAACCCCCTTCATGCCATTATAAATTTCCTTAGATTTGTTAAAGACCCTGTGAATCCTAAAGACTTGAAAGGTGTCTACTCTATCCCCTGATCCTGTTGGATTCCCTACATTAGGGAAATTGGTCACTCTATTAGCCAAAGAATCCAACTACATGCAATAGACATTAAACAAAATAATTTCCACTCCTCATCTTTAACTGAACAAATGGAGAAACCTAAGCATCATGTCTTCATTCATGATTATGAGGTCATCGCAAGGGTTGATCACTTGCATCATAGGAAACTAAGAGAAGCCATTGAGAATGAGAAACATGTAATCATTATCAACATGGATGATGGTTGAAAATTAAACAAGAACTGGGTGCTCTCTCTTCTTAATTGACCCCCTTTTAATTTTTTCCTAAAAAATTATTTAATATTATTAATCTGATTTTATAACCATTACACATATATAATTATATTTATTCGTATTCCATGATTAAATATTAATTTTATTCATTTTAATTCAATTCAATCTAATCTAATTTAAAATAATAACAAGTATAAATTAATTAATAATTAATAATAAATAAATTATTGTTTCAATGGTTGGAACAACGAATTTCTAACCGTTATCTCCTAACAAACTACTTCATAATGACTAATTACTAATTTATAATTAAAGATTAACTTTATTTATTTTGATTTATTTAATTTAATATATTTTAATAGATAAATAATATTCGTTTTATTCACTATTGTCGTGAGGATGAACCACATTAGACGGTTCGACATCGACCAAATCCTAACAATGTGATTAATTTGAAAAAACCCTTCATTATACATATATCTTAATTTAGTCATTAATATTATAAATATATATATGAACTTTATTAATAATTAGAGTTTTTCTCATTATAGTTTATATTTATTTCTTAACCATTTCTTATTATTTGTTTAAGTTATTGTATTCATTATTATTTACTTCTTTGCTTATTTACTTTTATTTTTTAATTGGTGTTTTTACATCAATTTTGTCTCCCTCTCTACATTAGTTATTTTCACGTTGGGATCAAACTTTCCATCTTAGACCTAATGATGAACTATTTTAGACCTAATGATGAACTACAATCACACATTCCATCTTAGACGTGATGATGAAGTAAACCTGGTAGTTCGAAACGAGTTTCTCTCCCTCTCTACATTAACTACAATCAGACTTTCCATCTTTGACGTGATGATGAACTAAACTTGGTAGTTCGAAATGAGTTTCTCTCCCTCTCTACATTATTTATTTTCAGGTTGGGATCAAATTTTCAATGTTAGACCTAATGATGAAGTACAATCATCTTCGACCTAATGATGAACTACAATCATCTTCTACCTAATGATGAACTATAATCAGACTTTTCATCTTAGACCTGATGTTTGAAACAACCCAACAATTTGAATGTGATTTTACTGAAATACTTTACTAAATACAATATAGATCACAAAAGCCTAAATTCAGATATTAATAAATAATATTTAAGTTTGTGAAAAATATTAAGATTTACTAGTAGTTAGCACCCACCAAAATTTATGCAAGTCCTTAAGAAAAGAATTAATTTATCCACTTCTTACCTCCATTTGTTACTTCCTGGCAAAGAAAGCCTAGAGGATTTAATTTGTTTATTGAATTCTATTAACTTAACATTGATTAATGCGAGTTATACATTTTTATGCATTTTTTGCAAAGTATAATTTCGAGCTTGAGTAGAAAGGACTAGTCTTCCCCGCAACACCTTTAATATGGAGTTAATATTGTTATAGGTTGGTAATTATTAAAAATCTCTCTCTATTTTGCCAAGTGTCTGTGCATACAACTGAAATCTTAGTGAAGCAACGCAAATTTCTAAATTGTGTGCTTGATTTGTGTGCGTAGACACACTAAGATTTAAGATCTGATATTGACATTTGAGTGTCTACGGTTTGAGCGTCTGCATTTTCACACAAATGCTACTAGGACAGAGCTATTTACAAAGGAAGAGAGCAATAGAAACAAAATTATGCTAGCGATCGACAGGATTGGAGTTTTGGTGGTCGTTGATGTTTTTGGGAATTGAATTTGGTTCGAAATTGTGCTAAATTGGGTTTATTTTTAATCAAGGGTTTGAATTTTCGAGGGCAACAATCTTGTGGTTTTTTTAGATTCATGAGTTCAATAGTCTTCACAGCTTGTTTTCAGAGTCTCAGCTTTTTGTTACACATGTCTGGTTCGAAAATAGTAGAATGAAAAGTTTTTTCTTCAGCTTAAGGATATTTTTTTGTTTAGTGTGTGGCCTTATCTTAAAATGGAAGTCAAATCCAATGTTAAAAATGGAAAGGAAATCTCACGTTTTGTGGAAACAAATCATTTGGTTTAAGTCAAAATTGCTTCAACAAACAAAATAGGAAAGTGGATTTGGGTAAATACAAAGCAATATCACAACATTTTAAGCCGTAGGTTTGCTTGCCTTAAATGGGAACATAGAGGAGGAAAACAATCCAAGAAAAATAAAAAAAAATAAGAGCAACAAAAATAAAGAAGAGTCAAACATTTACAATATCACATCTGCACCTCTTACTTGGTCATCAGATCTCTATGTCCAAGAACTGATGAAGGCTAGGACAAGGTTGGAGAGTTTGGAAGCCAAATAATAGGAAAGACACCGCAAAGTTTCAAAGATCACATTTGCAAATTGATGTTTAATTGAAGGTAATAGAATTTTAAAAGAACAAGTAACAATGATACAAGAGGCTCTAGACACATGAAAAAAGAATGTCACAGCATGAAGACAACGTGGCAAACCATGTAGTAATTACTAACATCAAACAAGGATGTGATAATTTCTAATGCAACTCAGGTAGATACACAAGTATCTCAACAAACAAACCTTTCAAAAGAGAAGGAAAAAAACAAGAATATGAAAGACAATCCAAATGTAATCAAAGATAGAGTTGAATACACTAATGGTTACATAAGGATAAAGGAAGAAGAAGATGCAAGTTCTCGTAGAGCCCAGTAAAGAGAACGCAAAGAAATAAAAGACATGGAAATAAACTTTATTATCAGCGGAATAAGAGATTATGGGAAGAATGAAAGTAGTCTCAATTTGACAAGGGAATTTTTGAAAGAGAAACTACACAGGAAAGGGAATTTTTTCCAAGCAAGGAGGGTGGTGAAGATATGTGAAGAGAGGCCTTGGCCCACAAAATTTGCCATGGAAAGCATGCAATAAAAACACCATCTCTTGAGAAAAAAGAAACTCTTGAAAGGCTCACATTTCTTCCTAAATGAATATTTAACCAACAAACAACACGAGGAGAGAAGGGAAGAATTGGAGAAGATTAGAGCAACAAGAAATGAAGGGAAAATGGCATTGTTGTACAATGGTAAAGCAATTATTGAAGTTTTTAGGCCTCATGGAAAATACGACAGCAAGTTAGTAGTAAATAAAAAACCGAGAACTCAAGTTTAGGGAGGAAAACAACAAGATCAACATGGATGAAAATGGGTGAAGACCCAAATTTGAGTCTTATGTTCCAAATGGCGTAGCAGTCAAATCCTACCTAGGTCTACCTAAGTTTAGTTTGTTGGAATTGTAGTGGTTACCCTTAGAGGAGGGGCTTGGGTTAGGGCCTATTATAGAAGGTAGAGATATAATTTGCCTCATGGAAACTCATGAAGATGATGGTTACAAAACTCCTATGTTTGATGATTATTTGAAGGTAGCCATTTGGAACAAGGTAGTAGAAAATGGAAAAGGGTATGGGGGAATACTAGTTTTAGTGAAAGGAAAAAAAGGTTGCCCCATTCATTTAATTAAAGAAATGTTAATTTGTGGTAGCATCGAATGTTATCTAGCCATGAAAATTGGTGGAGAGTCTAAGGAAAATAAGATAGGAAAATTGGTTTGAATTTTAAGGATGAATTTTGTATCTCATAAAACACATCAATCAAAACTCATCCTCGGATTCCAGAGGCCATCCACCTCAACCCATAACTTTCATCGGGCTCCAAATAATTTGTCCAACCAAGGCACCACGACTAGTAAATCAACCCACCAAGGGCTCTAGAGAATTTGTCCATCCAAGGTTCCCTGACTAGTAACTCAACCCAAGTTCTTCCAGGGCTCTAGAGTGTTTATCAAACCAAGGCTCCAAGAATGGTAACTCAGCCCAAGCTAAGGAAACATGAGAACCAATCGAAAACACAACAATGAAAATAAACCCATAATCACCATGGATATTCAAGAAATGGAAACGTTAGGCAATCCACTACCAATCTAGGCAATCTTCCATTCCAATGACAGATCACAATAAAAAATCCACATGCATATGTCATGCATGCCAAAACTAGTGAAGGAAACATACATGCTACTCGGTACCTCCAATAAAATTTGATGTAGCTGCTCAACCCGATGTCTTCTTGCACTTTCCTTATCTTCCTTTACCTTCTTGCTCAAAAAATCGAGGTATGCCACACCTAGCAAGAGTGCTCCAAGAAAACTCTAAGTCTCCAAGAGTATGAGAGAGAGAGAGAATAATGAGAGATCTCCAAAACTCAAATGAAAAAAGGGTTACCAATTGATCCGCAGAAGCCTTTTTATTAATGAGGAGTCTATTTTCTTCATTTTCTATTATTTTCCTTCAATTTCCTCCTCACATTGAACTTGCGACCTTTCACCTCCTTTTTCTCATAATTTCCATTATATTCATAAACAAATGTGCCAAAAATTCCATTTTTCCTTTCCAAATCCTTAGCCATTTCCTTTGCTAATTTCCTTAACCATAAATAATCACAATTGATCCCCACCATTAGAATTCTTCCCATTCAACTCGAAATAAGTGTCCCATCATCTGTGGTTATTATTTTTAACTTTTATTACATGGAATTTTCACCAAAGATGTTACAAAACCCTCCCCCTTAGGAGACACCACCCTTGGTGTTCAATCACACATATACCTCAGCAATATGCTAAAAGAAGACATACTTCTCATGGAACTTTATAACACATCTCGATGCAATATTTACAATGAAAGATCTATTCCAAACAAAACATCATGATAACATACTGCGTAGTGGAGCCTTATAACATAGTTCATTACGGTATTTATAATGATCATCCTGTAGAGTGTCATTCCATATGACATCATAATAACATAATAACATAACCACATGATATTATAGTAACATGATGACATAATCATATTAACAGGACACCCATACTGCATAGTGGATCATGGTGGTATTTACATCCCTATACATGTGTACATATAGCAACATTACCACAAATATATACCAAAACATATATCAAATAATATACCAAAACATATATCAAAACATATAGTAAACACCATATCTAAGCATATATCAAAACATCATATAACATATACCAACCCATCATAAAGCATATATCAACCATCATAAATCATACACCAAACCACCATAAAGAATATACCAAAACAACAAGCCAAAACTGCTTTGCCTCAACTGGAAAACAAGGATACATAGCCCGCATCTGATCCAGCATCTCCCATGTAGCTTCATCGGGCCCAAAGTGCTTCCATTAGACTTTAACTTGCTTGATTTGTCGGTTACGGAGCTTGAGCACCTTTTTCTGCAATATCCACTGAGGCTCTTGCTGGAATTCTCCATCTGGTTCCACCTACAATACAAACTAGTCAATCACATGATCAACATCCTTAACATACTTCTTAAGCAATGGTATATGGAAAACATCATGTAATTTCATTTTCAAAGGTAGTGCAAGTCGATAGGCTACTGGCCCAATCCTCTCAATAATACTGAAGAGTACACAAAACCATGGTGCCAGATTGGCACATGATCCAATCTACAAGGAGCTCTTCTTCGGTTTGATGTGCAGGTACAACTGTTCCCCAACCTAGAACTCCTTGAAAAACATGTTCCTATCTGTATAACTTTTCTATTCCATGTTTTCCAACATATCTGGTCCAATCAATACCCTGATAACTAGATCACTCCAACTAATGGAAATCTTGAAACTCTTCCCATACAATGCCTCAAAATAAATCATCCTCAGTGACTTCTCATAACCATTATTGTATGCTAAATCTACCAAAGGGAGATAGTCTTCCCACTTCCTCTACTGATGCATCACATACATCCTCAACATGTCCTTCAATATCTTATTGACCCTCTATGTTTGTCCATCCACCTGCGGTTGATAAGTAGTGTTGAAGGCCAACTCTATGCTCAAACCTGCAAATAACTCCTTCCAAAACTTTGTAGTGAATTTCCCATCCCTGTTCAGCACAATCTTCCTCGAAACACAGTGCAATCTAGCTACATCTCTAATGAATACATGTGCCACATCAATAGATGAAAATGTAAACTTAACAGGAATGAAGACTGCAACATTTGTTAATCTTTCCACAATGACCATAATGGAATCATGCTATTTTACTGTCTTGGGCAACCTCGTGATGAAATCCATGGAAATGACCTCCCATTTCAACTCTAGAATTGCAATCGACTATAGCAGTCCACCTGGATGTTTGCATTGTACTTTCACTCACTGATAGTCGAAGCATCTAGCCACGAACTTTGCTACATCCCTCTTAAGAGTGTTTGTCCAACTGAGGCCTCCAAGAATAGTAGCTCAACCCAAGTTTTTATAGGGCTCCAGAGTGTTTGTCCAACCAAGGCTGCAGGAGTTAATAATTCAACCCACATCCTTAAGGAACATGAGCACCAATAAAAAACAATCAAGTGGGAAACCCTTAATACCATGGCTATCCAAGAAATGACAAGGCTAGGCAAACCATTGTCACGGTAGGAAATCCTCCATTTCGTTGACAGATCATAACCACACGCATATAACATGTATGCCAAAACTAGCAAGGAAACCATGCATGAAACTCGATACCTGCAAAGAAAACTTTCTATAGTTGCAAATATCACTACCCCTTAGACATAATAAACCAAATGAAGACCCACTGGGATGTTTTTCCAAACATTCAGAATGGAATACGTGTCCCCTTTCTTTGGTCTTATATTTTTTACCATGGAAAATCAACATATCCATAGAGCATCATATGCGTAGATTATATATATATATATAGATATAATTTAATACATTTTTCACATGACATATATCAAAATGTTAAAATACATTCCTCTTTTGTTTCTACTATAACTTTTTGGTGCCTTAACCATTTGAAAAAAAAATAATGTAGAGTGCACTAGAGGACATTAAGACATATATTTTAAGAAAATGAAGGAATTTTTTACAATGGTATGACCCTTTTAGGTTTCACTAATGAAAGGAATTCTCATATAAAGGATATAATAACTTTCATAATTTAAAAATATACATAAAATTAAGATTATAAATTTTGGAAAAATAGTTGTGAAGAATAACAATCTATTCTCTACAACATAATGGAAACATATGCATTATATTTTACATGAAAAATATCATATCAATGGCAAGAAGACTTAAAATTCACATAGGTAAACAGGATTTCTATAAATAAAGTCATATATTTGAAAATAAAACTAATTTTCCTATGTTTCATCTTTTTAGACCATATTCCAATTCATTATCTATGTACATCTAATTATCCCTCCAAGCTGACATATTTGTTTTTTGTATGTTTGCATTGCCACCAATGCGTGATGATAGACTATTATTAGCTTGTGCCCACCCATTTCCTAATGAAATGTGAGGGAGTTAAGTTTGTCCTATAAAAAGGTGTTAATGCTATACCTTATTTCAACCCCAAACAATTATGTTATGCTTATACAAGATTAACACTTTGGATTTTGATATAGTTGCAAAAGTGTCTTTGCATTGGACCAATTCCTTTTTTAAACCTAATCATCACCAAGGATAAAAGAGCATTTTTCATGGGGTTGCTTCATTGATAATACGAATTATTATTTATAAAAGTGTGGGTTTATATAATATGTGTGTGTGAGTTACATGAATGGTTGTAAATAGACTGATTTATTAATGCTCCAGCTAAAGTCCATCTTTCCCTGTCTATTGTGTTTTCCTATGCGATTGGCTCACTACTTTTCTCTTGTATTTTTCTTTGTAATTTTAACATGGTTGAATGGGAAGAGAGAAGGAGCAACACTCAATTATAATATTTTCAAGGAGTAGATAAATGTGTGGGCTTAGTTGGAATATAGGAATTAAATCATTGATGTGATTTTCTAACATACAAATTGGATTTTGGGGATGGGTTCATTGGTCCAACTATAAGTGAGCATGTGATAATATTTAAGATAGGATTGACATGATTTATTCCTCTAAGTATGTTATATGTTTTTCCTAATCAAGCATATGATGTGAAAGGATGATATTACCTATTATAGATTGTATGAATTTCCCTTTTACTTCCACTATGAATCTTGGGGATGTTATGCCCTATCACACTACACTCCCCTTTAAATTCAACCTTTTCCATATTAAGTTTGATAATAGTTGTGCTATGGTTTCTATTGTGTGGCATTTGAACATGAGAATTTAGATCAATATTGGATGGATACTATGGTAAGAATAGCCCATTATGAAATTTTCCAAATAAAAAGAGTTGGAGTGCTCTAGAACATGAAAAAGAGACAATTAGGAGAGCACAATTTTGGTTGAAATGCACACATTCATTAAAAATACGTTCATAATTTTATGTCATAATAATAAGAATTCTATAGTAAGAAGGAACTAAGGATGACCAAAAATTTTGATTGATGGAGGAATATCATGCACATCGAGCTATTATTTAGGCATATTATAGTGAGTTAGATCCGATGACGAAGCAATGAATTTCTCCCTTGGTGACATTAACTACATGAATCCCTCCAAAATAATCAAGGCACTAAGTATGTTTGACAATGTTCTAGTGTAATGTTATATGTATATTAGGAAGACATATATGTTGCATTTTGAAAAATATATTTTTAAACTATCCTTCTAAAGTAGAATTATAGATTCCTAGGAAGTGTGTGATAAGGTTGTCTTACCCAAGTTGTGGAGCATGTTTACTAGTGCTTATAATTAAATTTACTTTTTTTTTGAATTATTAAATAAAATGAAAATGGAAAACAAGCATTGATGGTATTCTTTATGAGTTGATCAAAGAGACATGGAACCTTCTTGTCAAAGTCATAAAATTGAGGATTGAATGAGTCACAACCTAAATAGTTCAAACACAATATCGTAATTTTGTTCAACAAAAGTTCATTTATTACATTATATTGATATATAGGGAGATCATTGTGTCCTAAATATCCATGATAATATTGTTTTTTTTTTATAAGAATTGATTATGAAAATTCCTATAATAGGGTTGGTTGTTCTTTCATCATAGATATATTTTCTTAAATGGGATCTGGGCCGGGTTATTTGTCCATGGTGAAGATTCTATTTTCTAACACTTTAGCCATTATTCATATCAATGGTATTTAATTAAATAGAAATGTTTCAAAAAATATCTAATGCAAGGGTTTCCATGTTGTATAACTATACACAACAAATTTTGTACACACTAGCTGAAATGCTCTAGGTATATGCATAGATTATTCACCATTATATCATTGTAGAGACACTAATATGGGAGTTGTAATACAATGGGTCACTTCCTATACTAATTAATTCATTCTATTACCAATACAATGAAATTATGTTTGCTGATTTCAACACCAAATACATAGAGATTTCTTCCTCCATCTTCTACGAAAAATTAGCACATTCCAACCCTTGGGTGTGAAGGTACTTCCAACATTTTTCTATTTTCGTATATTTTGGTTTATTATTATCCATTATTATTGTAGCTCCATTAATTATATTGGAACTATTCAATCCACTACCATTATGTTTTACCTATCAATGCTTTACATTGTCTTATTGTTGTTAGTATAACTCAAGACCAAGCTAGAGGCATCTCTTTTCCCATAAGAGAAGGTTGTGAAAAAAACAACATTACCGATTATACTCTCCTCAATAATTACGCATACAAACAAATTAGCGGATGGAACTCGATTGTTTAATTATTTATTGCGGTATAATTGGGGCCATGGTTAATGATCTAAATTCACTTTCCAATCGATTGATATCAAAGACAAACTAGATTAAATGAGACGTGCTTAGCAATGTATGAGGGAGGGTGATATTGTTCACTACCTAGGGGTTCCCCTTGACATTAAAGTTTCCCTCTCCATTGTAAGGTGTACTCATGTTTGTCGAAACTTCAATATAAGATTTTGTAACAAGTTATCATTTTTCAACAAACTTGAAACAACCCTCAATATATTCTACATTTTACATGTTATCCATAAATATTGTGTCTTTTTGTTATTTCAATTTCTACTAAATTTAATTTTGTAAAAAGAATCTTAGAATGCTTTATATATAATATTAATACTAATATCCATTTTTAAGGTCACACCCAAGCGAGCCACCAAATTGATGTATGAGACCTCCTTATTTGTGGGACAAGGGACCCACCTCCGCACAAAGATTTGACTGCTAAGTCTACGAAGGCATACATACTCTACGCCCTTCTGGTTTTGAACCTGTGACCTCTTAGGAGGAAACACCTCCTCTTAATCATTAGGCCCACTCAAGCTGTATAATTTATGATATCATAAAGTAAAAATGAAATAGGAAAAACTACTTCTTAATAATGCTAATAATAAAGAGATATAAATTTATTTGAACTTTATTTTGTTGAACATATATAAATTCACGTGTATATCATATTTGGGCTATTGGGAAAACACATGATAATTTAGTTACTAAATTAATAGTGGAGATAATCATCACTATTGCTATCTAGAAAACCATGCCACTTGGAATTATCTATTGTTAGTCTATAAGGAGGAAAGTTTTCACACTTGGGAGATGCTTTTAACTCTTGGATTGTTAATCCATACAAAAAAGACGAACTCTTAACCAAGTAAAAAAATTTAAGTCATACTCCAAAACCAATGTAAATTATAAATTTATGTTTTAAATATTTTTCTTTTATTTAATTACTAAATAAATTATAAATTAAAATGATCCATATTATCATTAAACTTTTTTATTATAAAACACTTTATTAATTAATCTATTTTTTACTAAATTAGTGAAGTGGGTTAATAAAGGATATCCTTAACTTTTTTTGGATGATGTTTTAAATTAAGAAAAAAAAATTGTTAGTATTAGTTCTATTATGATTTTTGCAAAAAAATATACTCGATAAAAATAAAAAATAAAAATAAAAATGTTTTTTGGACCAACTTTTAAGTTTTTTTCCTGTGAAAAGAAACTCCTATTCTCATTATAAGTAAAGAAATACATTATGTAAATACGCAATTTTCATGTACATTTTTTGTGGATCTACCTACCAAGAAAACATACTCGTGTTTTAAACAGTCACAGTCTGATGAAAATA
>APFE030978791.1:24532-64746 GCA_000404065.3 Pinus taeda
TACTTGTCTTTATCTCGTTCCGCATTTTGATCCTTTAGGTTCCTGCTTGCTTTGTTTTACTTCGATGGGTTTAACAATACTATTGATCGAAAGCATATGTGCGCTGAATAGACTCCTAATAGGCCATATCTTCGGTCCGGATACCCTCTAATTTCAGTGCTAACCCCAATAAAAGAGAATAAATTTTCAAATTCCTTATCTAAAAGAAGTGTTTTCACGAAGTCAATGAGCAATTTTTGGATACAGAATATCTAAACCCTGGACTAATTCCCTCTTTCTCAGCATCTTGAAAAGATGCTTATATATTCTGAGCTTCATGCTACTCTCTCTGGAGGTCTGTCAGAGCTAATAGGCATCCGCAATGAGATTAATATGGATGACAGTTCCTGACTTACGGATCTGTCATGATCGGAACTTGTGATTCAAGTCACACATCGCGTATACTGGACCTTCTAATTCTTTCTGAGTTTTAGCTAATAGATTCACAATATAATTGGGAAGGAATTTCAAATACCATACGTGAACAAGCAAAAATGCCAGTTTAATGTATCCTATTTGATATATTTGAATTAGAGAATCAATGAATTCAACTCCACATTGTGTACAAAATTTTGAGTATATTTTCTCATTTCCAATACTTGGAGAATTTCCAGAAGCAAAAACTCTACTTTTGATAGGTCCAAAGATTCTTTCATAAAACTATCCATCTATTTCTGGTTTATTAGTTTCAATAATGTAGATATAAGGTTTTAGTCCACCTATCCAAAATATCTCAACCATTAGTAAAAAAATTCAGACCAGCACAAACTGTTCGGAGAAGCTAATCCCAATCGAAGTTTTTGATCGTTATCTTGTCAATCATAAAAAATCTCAATTTAATTGTGAATCAAGAACTTCTCTCTATCTATCTAAAAGTTTTCTCAGATATAATAACATGATTCATTCAGATCTAAAGATGGTAATTCTCAAATGAGCAATCAGAAAGATTCTAGAGTAGTGTCAGGTTTAGGTATTGGTCCTCCATTGATAATGGCACCAATTACTTCATTACGAGTTCTAATATCAAGGATAATTTTAGGGGCGAATGTTCGCCCTTTGGCGAAATTAAGGGGTTTTAAATTTTTAGTGGGCGAATATTTTGTATCATAGTACATTTTAACAAATCACCTCAAATAGCCCACCTTATTTTAAGGGAGAGGATAAAAAAGGTAAATTTAACCCTTGAAATTAGGAGTTACAACCTTCCATTCGCCCATTTTCAAGAATAGGTTTTATTTAAGTGAATCCATTCGCCCATTTTCAAGAAAAGGTTCTATTTAAGTGAATCCTATGGGCCAAATACCATATTTATAAAAGAGATATGGCAAATTAATAAAAATATAAATAAATGAGAGGTATGGTAAATAAATAAAACATTTTTTATATTTACTCCATAAGTCACCTTATATACATGTAAGGGTGTAAAAAAATAAAAATATAAGTAAAGTGAAGGTATGGTAAATAAATAAAATGTCTTTTTATACCTACTAAGGTATGGCAAATAAATAAAAATATAAATAAACTAGACGTATGGTAAAGAAAGAGGTTTTATTTAAGTGAATCCTATGGGCCAAATACCATATTTGTAAAAGAGGTATGGTAAATTAATAAAAATATAAATAAACGAGAGGTATGTTAAACAAATAAAACATTTTTTTATATTTACTCCATAAGTCACCTTATATTTATATTTACGACACTCAAAAAATGGGTTATATTTAGGTGAAACCTATGGGCAAAATACTATGGGACAAATACCATGGACTAGATTTTTATTCATACCATGCAAAAAAAACCATTATTAACCCTAATATTAGAATTAATAGAAATATGGCACATAATATTAGTATTAATAAAAATAAAAATGGCACATGGTATTGACCCATGGTATTCACTTGGAATGTAGCCTATTTAAGTGGGGGAATTAAACCAGAATAGATCCATCTTTACTCTGATCTACTAACCCGCGAGAGGTATCAAATATCGTGATATGCAAACTAGCATACAGTGAAAAATATTTGATCCGATCAAGAGTAAAAATGGATGATGTAATTTAATGTATGTTAATTATTTTAGCTTGGTTGAAATAAAAATAAAATAAAAATCAACTGTTAATTTTATTAATTTTTATAAATTACTAATAGTAATTTTTATGCTCCAGGTTTATGATAACCCATGGTATTGACCCATGCTATTCATGTGAGCATAGACTATTTAAAGGGGATATTCTATCTTAGATCCATCTTAATTCTGGGTCTACCGAGTGCTCAGAGGGATAAATAGATTTCATCCCCCTAAGAGTGGTAATGTGGAGTTAAGATGGATATAGGTTGGTTTTTATGATAGTGAAGATATTAAATAGACTTAGAAATTATATTGTAAAAACTTCTTATACTTCTGTTTTATTTTTTCTAATTGCAAACGGGAACATACTTGTGTATTGGCAGGGGGGTTACGAGGTCCCTAGAAGTGGAACAAATCCAGGGCTAAAAGGAATGGATTGATTGCAATAGTCATCCTTCTATAACTTTCCAACATATGCTAGAGTAAACAGAATGTAATTTGGGTAATTTTTCTAATTGCAAATAGGAACAACATACTTGTGTATTGGCAGGGTGGTTAAGAGGTCCCTAGAAGTGGAGTAAACAGATTGTAATTTGGGTAATTTTTCTAATTGCAAATAGGAACATACTTGTGTATTGGGAGGGTGGTTATGAGGTCCCTAGAAGTGATGAATTTGATTTTTTCTTGGTTTCACATATAGTATTAGGTTTTTTCTCATGCTTTCTGTGAATGGCACGGGTGAATTTTATCTTACACCCACTAAATTATCGATATGTAATTTCGGTAATTTTGATTTCAAAAGATATTTTAAAGAAATGCAATGATTTCATTTGTGTATTCAATAAACACAAGATTTTATAATTGAGTAAAATATTCGCCATGCCTGGTGAGAGATTCGCCAAAAAATTATATATACATATCATATTATTCATAAAATCGCCTTCCATTTTTCCTATATACCATGGAGACTCGCCCATTTATTATACATGTAAATTTAGGGGGGGGGTTCTTAAAATTTTCCCTGATCCTCACCTGTATGGATTCATTATTTAACAACATCAATTCCTACCATGGAAGGGATTTGATGGACAACGCATCAAAATTCGAGAAATTAAGATTATCCAGAGCTAAACTCATTTCCAATCTAAATTTTCTTAAAAACCCTATATAGCTCATGGATATATCATTAAGATCTAGAGAATATCTATTGGCACATCCCTTGATGATGGACTCACTTGGTAGTCCGAAACGTTGGGTTCACAAAACTCTATAACGGGTCATTCCTCACCTGTATGGATTTGTTATTTAACAACATCAAGTCCTACCATGGAAGGGATATGATGGACAACGCATCAAAATTTGAGAAATTAAGATTATCCAGAGCTAAATTCATTTCCAATCTAAATTTTCTTAGAAACACTAAATATAGCTCATGGATACATCATTAAGATCTGGAGAAAATCTATTGACACATCCCCTGATGATGTACTCACTTGGTAGTCTGAAACATTGGGTTCACAAAACTCTATAACGAGTCATTCCTCACCTGTATGGATTCATTATTTAACAACATCAAGTCCTACCATGGAAGGGATATGATGAACAGTGCATTAGAATTAGAGAAATTAAGATAATAAAGAGCTAAACTCATTTCCAATCTAAATTTTCTTAAAACCCCTAAATATAGCTCATGGATACATCATTAAGATCTGGAGAATATCTATTGACACATCCCCTGATGATGGACTCAGTTGGTAGTCCAAAATGTTGGGTTCACAAAACTCTATAACGGGTCATTCCTCACCTATATGGATTCATTATTTAACAACATCAAGTCCTACCATGGAAGGGATATGATGGACATCGCATCAGAATTCGAAAAATTGAGATTATCCAGAGCTAAACTCATCTCCAATCTAAATTTTCTTAAAAACCTTAAATATAGCTCATGGATACATCATTAAGATCTGGAGAATATCTATTGATGCATCCCCTGATGATGGACTCACTTGGTAGTCTGAAATGTTGGGTTCACAAAACTCTATAATGGGTCACTCCTTATATATCTAAAACTATCCTCACCTATATGGATTCATTATTTAACAACATCAAGTCCTACCAGGGAAGGGATATGATGGATAATGCATTAGAATTCTAGAAATTAAGATTATCCAGAGCTAAACTCATTTCCAATATAAATTTCCTTAAAAACTCTAAATATAGCTCATGGATACATCATTAAGATCTAGAGAATATCTATTGACACATCCCTTGATGATGGACTCACTTGGTAGTCTGAAACGTTGGGTTCACAAAACTCTATGACGGGTCATTCCTCATATATCTAAAACTATCCTCACCTGTATGGATTCATTATTTAACAACATCAAGTCCTACCATTGAAGGGATATGATGGACAACACACCAGGATTCGAGAAATTAAGATTATCCAGAGCTAAACTTATTTCCAATCTAAATTTTCTTAAAAACCCTAAATAAAGGTCATGGATACATCATTAAGATCTCAGGAATATCTATTGACACATTGCCTGATGATGGACTCACTTGGTAGTCCAAAACGTTGGGTTCACAAAACTCTATAACGGATCATTCCTCATATATCTCAAACTATCCTCACGTGTATGGATTCATTATTTAACAAAATTAAATTTTTACGAAATCCACCCCATCCATCCATAGTCCATATCCCACTCACTCTGCATTAACCATGCAAATGTTGGTGCTAATCTCCTACAGTTTTCCATGTAAACTTTGGTTGGTCATTTAGTAGAATGGGTCATGATATAGCCAATGAAATGTTGTTGCTATTCCCTAAAGATTGTTCATCCCATCTTTCACACTCTTTTATTGCTATTCGTTTTTATATTACCATTAATCACAGTATGAACTCAGATCTAAATAGATGGATAACATTCCTTTCATGAAACACATTAGTTGCAAGAAATATTTTCATATGTGAACAAATGGAAAACACTCCTCTTACATAGTACATTATGAAATTTTTTTTTGAAAGCAACCTTAAACCATTATGTAGATATTTCCTCTCCTTTTATGTCTACGTAGAATCATATAAACTTGTGTGTTGCGCCGTCTATATAGATGACAATCTAAGTATAGATAGTTTTCACTTATTTGATTTGTACATTTTCAAAAAAGATGCGCTTTAAAATCTTTAATTTTCTTTTCAAAATATCTCTATGTGATAAATATATATTTTTTATTAAAAAAAAAAAGCAATGATTGAGATAATGCATTTTATTTTATGTCCACGTAAAATTATATAAACTTGTCTGTTACACTACCTCTATGGATGACAAATTCCATAAATAATTTTCGTTATAAAAATTTGAAATAAATAATTTTTTGTTCAACATTTTGAATAATGAATGTCAAAAAATATATTGCAATAAAGAAAGGAGTGTGAAAACAATTCCTTGAGTTAAAATAGTCTAAGATACGCTAGGCTTTGAAATCTCCAATCTTCATCTCAGAAAATTTGAGATACAATGGGCTCTAAATTCTCCAATCTTCATCTAAAAGAAATCTCTAAAATGAAATAAATATTTATTTTTTATCTAGGAAGCCATGAAAATAAGTATTTATTCTTTATCCAAGGAATGATGAATTATAAATAACTTGGATAGAAACTTCCCACACAATTATTGGAGAAGAGAATCCTATGCACTCATTTGAAGATAGACATAAACGTTGATCGATGTTCTATGTGGGACATGTGCTTTTGAACTCCACTATACACGACCCTACACACATATAGTTTAATATCAATCCATAAGGTTAAAAAATGTATCTCTAGTAACTTCTATAAACAAATTCCATAAAATCCTCTACCATACGTCTATATCCATATGAACCAATAAGGTAAAAAATGTAGCCCTACTAACTCCTACAAAGAGATGCCATAAAATTCTATACATGTAGCACCCTTTCCCAGTGAACACAACCAATAGAAATACCACACATATGGATTTTTAGACACTTCAACTCATTGACTAAATTTATTCTCTTTATTCTTTACATTTTGAAGAAAGAATGTAGAAAACAAAAGAAAAAAAATCTTGTAGTGAAAATTCTTGAGTAGACTCTACTATGGTAACTTCAATATTCATCTTAGAAAATATCTCTCTCTGTCTTAGTAATTGATCATTATATCATATATCTAAATTCTTTACCATTGTGTTTGGAAAATGCATTTCATGTTTTCGAGATGTGGTTCATGCCAACACATATTTGGGTGTCTCTAAAAATCATAGTGCCATTCTTAGAGACCAAATTTCCAGTTCCATGCTTGTAGTTTATGTTATGGTTATTTTCTTCGCTTGGGTAAGAATTATATCCATGCTTTTTTCCTAAAGAAACACTATTTCTATCTTTATAATCTACTATTTTGGAAATGTTTTGTAAAAGTGAAAGAGACTTTACCAAATTGTCAACACCCTGTAAGACAATCAAACTGGAAACCAAATAAATTGTGTATTAAATATTGTCTCAATCAATGTTGTACAATGTGTATATATTAATACATATATGAAAAAATTGAATTAGTTTCCAAGTCTTCTTGGACTCCAATAACTACTCAAACTAACCCAAGCTTAATCTCGAGGATTGTCTATCTAACATTACCCCCTTAATCTGAAGGGATGTACCAAATTCCAAGAATGAGAGCTCAAAATGAAAAAAATGTATCTCACCCAAGAGCTGAATGCCTCTCAAGAAACGGTTTTTAAAGATGACCACAAACCAATATGGGAGAAATAAAGGTCTCAACCAACACCAACTGTGGAACCTTCATAGTAGTTCTTAGAACAACCAAAAATGTGGTTTTAAGGTGATCACAAACTCTAGAACAATCAATGTAGTTCCTCGAACAATTCTGAATATGGAAGTTTGTGTTCAAAAACAACTCAATCAACTTAACTCTAACTTAGGCTTGCTTGACATGTCTAACTTAAATCTGTAGTAGACCCTGTACAATTTCCCCCTCGTCAGAGACAGGGTGAGAATTATTCTTCGTCACTGCAATGCTGGTCATCACTCTCAAACATATTCTTCGGTAAACTTGTAAATATTCTTGCCTATTTCTTTCCAATCCGAAGAAGCAATCCATCCTATTTTTCATGAAAGTTGAAGCATTCTCCATTTTCAAGTAATATGTGGATTAAATTCAAATGCCAAATATGAAAAATACTATTCCACTAAAGATAATTAATAATTCACTTCTAAAAAAATGCTTCAAAACCTTCCATAATATTCAATGTTATTTATTCACTGTAGTTTGTGCCAAAAATAGCACTCCAACAGTATTTATTTCATGTCTTTGCAAGAAGTGCGCTCCTCAAAATGCATTTTATGAAACCTGTACATTCTTATATCCATAAACTTGAAACAAACACCTCCCTAAAAAAAAAACTCAGTAGGTACCACTGTAACACAATCAAAGTGGGAACCAAATAAACTATATATTAAATATTGTCTCAATCAATGATGTACAATGTGTACATATTAATACATATAGGAAACAATTGAATTAGTTTTTGGGTTTTCCTTGACTCTGATAACTACTCAAACTAATCCAAGTTAATCTCGAGGATTATCTATCTAACACACCCTTGGGATTTGAACAAATCTATAGTTTCTCTTTAGGTATGGATTGAGTGTTCTTCTTAGTGAATTTTGATATACTATCATGCGATGCATAGACATGAATCAATCAATCAAGCCATCAGGCTCCCACCACCGCCAAATTTTGATGGTGTCATTTAGGTATTCCATCAGATTCCCTATCTCTCCTTTGCGTGTTTATGGTGTCTTCGACATTGATTATTTTACTGTTGAAATCATGGTTATTTATCATTAAATTTGACAATTCCAATTTTAACTATGAAACACTCACAATTTCAAAATTTATGTCATTATGGATCTCAAGTAAAATTTTTAATAAGCATTATCCATTAATATACATGAGAGATATAACAATTTATATATGTGAGAGAAATATCATATATAAATTTATAAATTTCATACTTAGGTATAAGCAATTTTATGTAAGAGTAGAAAAGATAAAAGGAGTTAACTATGAGTTAAGACTCCAAAATAAGCATAAATTGTATGTTGTTCATGGTGCTAAGACTATCAGATGGATATATAGGAGTTTCCTTTCATGTCCATTGGATGCAAAAGTATGTATTTGATAATCTCATAATGTAATTTGTAGTTGGAAAAACCTCATAATTGTTAGAGTTCCAAAAGAAAAAGCCTTATTAGTAAACTTTAAATTTCATAAACATTGTCATCCTTATCTTTATCTTCTAAATTGTTAATCTTGTTTCTAGATATTACTAAAAAATTGTATTGCTCGTGTAAATTAGATTTATGTACAACATATTTTTTCAAGTAATGAAGTGACTTCTCCTAGTTTCTCATTTTGTGTGATTTCTTGGTAGAGGGATTGTTAGGCTTTGTAGTCTAATCCATAGATAATTTTATACTCTTACATTGTATCTAAGCTTCACTACAAGCCCCTTCTCACCTTTTTTTAGAGATCTATTACAAGTTGATGAGATAAATTTTGATCTAATAGGAAGCAACATCTTTTTGAGTTCTTTGTCATCTAATTTTGAATCTAAATAAGGGTTTTTATGTCATTGCGAAATTATGGACAATAGAGTTGCTTACTCCACATAATATAGAGTTTCTTACTCCATGTAATTATCATATCTCGGAAAAAGAAAGCTACAGTTGTTACAATCCAAGGGGTTGTGGCAAATGATAAGTGAAAATCAACAAGTCGTATGAGACTTCCACTTCTTGCAAGTCAAGAAGTTCTTTGGCAGTGATATTATTACTTGAGTTTGACATTTAGCAGGATCAACCTACTCTTTTATGGTGTAGTAAACAAAATGCAATACATATTTTTAGAAATACTATGAAACATTAATGAAGGTAGGAGATATGCTTGGCATGAAAGAAGTTGCCCCATGCTTCCTTCCTCTTCATTTTCTTCCTCCATTCTTTCTTTCGGTTTATGTTTTTTTCTCCACTTATCAGACGTTGTACAGGGTACATGAGTAAGCTTAGTTTCTAAGGCTCGTTATTTATTTTCTTTCTCTTTTTTTATTTCCTCCCTACATTTAGCTTATGGGGTCTATTAAAATTCCAAGAGGAAAAACCTTAAATCTAGTAAGCTTACATATCATTTTCGGTGTTATCTTTATATGCTAAGTTGTTAGTCTTATATTCTAGTTATCACTGGAGACTTATATTGCTCTTATAAATTAGATTTATGTACAACATATTTTCTCAAATAATAATGTGATTTCTCTTTGTTGTTCATTTTGTGTGATCTTTTGGTAGAAGGATGGTTAATCATTATAGTATGATTTATCAGTATTTGTGGAATATTTTTATACTCTTACAAGAATATACACAATGTACGTTGGTGTATCATAAAATTGATCGATAGATAATGTCTATTGGTTGGTGGGTAAGTTTACTGGGGTGTCCTAAGTTTGTTTCATTAGATAATGCATAGTAAACCATGTGTATTAGATTATTGAATGCCTAAAATGCAAGGGCAACCTTTGCGTTCTCCATATTCGAGTTCCAATTGAAACTGCACCTTCAGCTATGGACCACCATACATTATAGATTCACGAGGAATCACTGGACGTTATATGTCAACCCTACAGAGGGAAATCATTGGAACCAAGTTTGAATTCCTCTTCGCTATTTCTGTTAGACCTTTTGGGACCGAAAATCCCTTAAGGCTATAGGAGAATGTTTAGAAAAGGTCATGAAAGCTGTTGGACCTAAGGTTAACCAGTACTCCTGCATCCACACCTACATGGAAGATCCCTTATATAAGGGACGGAAGATTTTTCAACAAGATCATGAGTACAAGCAACTTTCTTTCAAATGCAACATGTACCATTTTACAACCGATTTACAAAGCACTGAGGTTAGACAAGTTTTTCAGAGTTTAATAACTATTTTTAAACCTTTGAAAACTATTTCTCACTAAACAGCCAAATAAAACTTTGTATAGTACTCACAGATAACTGGAACTCGACCTACTTGGATACAGAATTTTGCATACGATTCACATAGAGTCGATCTTAACTCGAATGGAATATTTAGAAATTTGATCAAGCGCAGTCAAATGTTTAACCTCATTTGTGAAATTCTAGAATATTAAGGATCACTTTAACAAAACAGAAGTTTCCAGCGTATTAATCACAAGAAGGTTACACTATGTGTGCAACTGTGACTAGTTAAAATGAATACAGACACAAGCCAAGAATCCGAAAGATACCCAGATCGACCCGTCCAGTGTTATCCGAATTCCAGTTTTTGGTGACCTCGAGACTTCTGACAAACCCAAAGGAGGAGGGGAGACTCCGTCCAAAAAAGGGAGCAGCCACACCTCATAGATAAAGACTTCGTTGAAAAGCCTCGTAATCTCTGAAATCATCGAAAAGCTCGACCAACAAAACATCCGGGTTGAGCCATAAATTTCCAGAATGAAGTGACAGAAAAATGAAAGGAAATGGGAAGTAGGAAATGGCCTTATGGCTAGATAATCTAATCCAAGTTTACTAGTTTAAGTTCACTTAGTCCAGTTTAATTCAAATTTGATTCTGTTTATGATCGATTTTTCCAATGTAATCTTATTTAACTAATTATTAATACTAAAATAGCAAATCTTGTACTCAATTTTTGTCACTCACAGAAATAAATTCTATTCTATTATAAGTGTAAGGAAAATGACACAACCAAAATTATCAAACACCACTTTCAATTATGATGAGTTTGCAGGAGAGAGTTGCTTGATAGATCTTCTCCCGGATGCGGAACAAAAATGTATTGTATCGTTGATTCTATGTAAATAGCTTGTGAATATAACATTAAATTACACATTTCCTGAACAATATATGTACACAATTAGAATGAAATATAAAACATATCTTCATTTCTAAATACAATACTTTATAATCTATAATGAAATATTAAATATATCTTAATTTGTACAGACATTCCTTTATATCTATAAACGGGTTATGATTTTAATCATATCTAAGAATCCTCATTATTGTGTTGTAAACGGGTTATGATTAAGAATCCTCAATATTGTGGATTATCGATATCAGTGGATTAAGATGGATCGAAATTAATAGATCTCACCACGTGAGACTCGCTTCTCTCTGACCAAATATTACCAATATCTGGAGTTGTTAGTAATATATTTAACGTATTTGGTAGAAGCTGTTTGAATTATCTCAAGTTGATGGATGGAGACTGTTCGAGAAGAATCGACTCGTAAGTCGTAAAGTATTCTTTGAATGGATTTTTACGAAGCTGTTTGATTCGCCGTTTGATGCCGTAAGGTGATGGAGACGACATTATTTATTATATTGTATTTGCATTTCGGCTTTATTTGCAATATCAAGCAAAAGGGTGTGATAAAGATATTCAAAATCTGAGCATTTGATTTTCTTTGCCGTAAGCTGATGGAGAAGACATTATTATATTGTATTTGCATTTCGTCTTTATTTGCAGTATGAAGCAAAAGGGTGCGATAAAGATATTCAAAATCTGAGCATTTGATTTTGTCCCAATCATTGAGGGTCGAAGATCTAGGCAATAATAGATTGCCAGAGTTAATAGATGATCATGTGATGGACGACTCCATGACATCTATCTTGCTTTTCCATCGCGAATGGACTGACTTTGCTCCATAACTGGCAGTTGGATGCACGGCATGGATTCCACTTTTTCCAAAAACATGGACTATGGAATATGGATAAAGTTGAAAAGAGAATTTAACTGGTTTTTATAGACTTGGGATTTGGGTTAAGGCTAAGATAAATGGTAGAAGTAGTTTTGGGCATAAGCGTTTAAAAGTTTAACTATGGTTGTACATTTTTTTTTTAATTGTGGAAGACTAATTCATTAGATGCATTTGTTAGGCGCATGGCGCTAGAGTCCAACACCATTGAATATTTGCCTATTAATAAATAAGCGGTGAAGGGAGTAGCGCACCATTAGATAGAGAAGACGTTAGGATCGTGGGCATATAGGTTTTTTAGGTTTGCAAGTGTAAGATATGAGGTAATCAAATTCATCAGTATTTATCAAAAACATAAAGGAAACTTGTTATTCCATGAAGTTTAAGTTTAGTATGGTAAATAAAATTGCACTTATTAAGTGAGAAGAAAAATATAAGATTTGTTCAAAGTATGCTTCTATTGTTTCACTACTTAAATAAATTGTGTAATGTTGTATGTTAGGCACAAGGTAACATTACTTTAGAATCTATATATAATGGTGTTGTAGGTATTTAAGGATGTAAATCCTCTGTTGTATATTAATAACATTTTTTCTATAATAACATTGAGTTAATTTTGGATATGTGCACTATATTCTTTTTACATAGATGAATGTTATGACTTTTTTTGTAAGCAATGGATTATGTTGGTTAAGTATTGAAATATTGATTAAGTGTTAAAGTATTATTGAGATATTTTGAACATCATGATTGGACATGTGTTTACTATTGAATGAATTTTGTTGGGTAAAATTTAAATGCCTTTGAGAGTGTGTAACTTAATATGAAATTATGAACATACCTTAAGTGAAAAAGCTTATTCTATTTTAATACTAAATGGAACTAGTTATTTAGGACTTAATTGTATGTGGTATAGTAACATAGAGGGAAATCATGGGCTTACTTTAAAAAAAAGACTTAGTCTAATTGTAATAGGTACAAACTTATTGATGCAACAAAATGCCTCATAACCTTAAGTGACATAATAATCTTGTAAAACACTCAATATATATATCATATATATATATCTAATAATATATATATATATATATATAAGTTGAGAATAACTATTACCAGAAAATGTATAATTATATCTATTCTTGAATTGATAAATTTTGTAAAATTAAATATATTAAATATCAATATAAATTTATTGCTGGATTTGGAAAATTCATATAAGATCAGTACATAATAAAATAAAAGGAAATTTTATAACATTTAAGGAAGAATTTGTTTAATAAATTTTTTTTTTGGTTATAATAAAATTAAATTTTTTTAATTTAACTTTTTATATTAAAATATATATTTATATTTATTTATTTTTATATAAAATAAATATAAATATATGATATTAAATAAAATTGGTATAATTAAAATATTATACATACATATATATAAAAAAATTATAATTTAATTTATTTTTTTATCATTTTTATAATTAAATGTATTTTTTACTCTACTCTAGTTTTCTATGCAAATGACATTTTAATAAGCTAAATTATTAAACATACTTTTCACTCTACTTACTAATAGGAATATACAATCTCGAATGTGATGTTCATAAAATTTGAATTTTCATCCTTATCTTTCATTTCTTTTAGCTTTCAAGTATATAATTGGTTTAAATTTGTGTTTATATAATTAGGTTGGATTTTACTTTTATTTTTTCATTTTACTTTTATTTTCTCTTTCAAGTAATACAATTGTAGATTATAAATTTTAATGATATTTTGAAGAAAAATAATATATATATATTTTTCTTTTCAATTTAATTAAATTAGATTTATTTTTTAATATATTTAACACATATTATTTCTTTTAATTACTATAATAATAATAATTTAAATAAAGCTATAATTTTAATTATTTTTTAATTTTTTAAAAGCAAAGAAATGTATCATAAAATAAATTCTATTTTTTATTTATTTAATTTTGTGTTTTTCAATGGTCTAAGCTCATTAGAGATTACATCACGCTTGAGAAACCACTACACACGTGCACCTAATCCGTCAAAATCACTCCTGGGATTGCACCTATGACTGCATTTTTTTCTCATGTTTTTTCTAACTCGTGACCTTCCAATAATACAATGACTTAACAATACACCCCATCAAAGTCTATTCTATGCCCCTGTGAGCGTTAATTCTTTTTTATATAATAATAATAATAATAATAATATAATAATATAATTTATAAAAAGTTTATAATTTTTTTTATTATTATTATTTTTTTATTTTTTTTATTTTTTTTATTTATTTATTATTTTTTTATTCTGGTAATTTGAGTATGTTATTATGAGGTAGGTGCTTTTAAATCCTATTAATGTTTATGAGCCATTGGTATAGTCCATGGTATTCTAACAAAACCCTATTTACAAAATTATCTTGCTTCACACTTTTTCAAATAATAATAATAATAATATAATTTAGTTAGTTTTATGATTTCCTTTTCAATTTAACAACATAAGATGTATTAAGAAGTAAGTAATTTGATACTTATTATGAATTGGTTCTTACTAGCCATTTAAATTGTACATTTGTACTAGTTTTGATGGCTACACTAGATTATATTATTGGTCATTTCTATTAATTAACTTCCCCATGTAACTAGTGGAGGGTTGTACTAATTATGTTGACAGGCATGCCTAGTTTGGAATAGGCTTTTAGAATTTTAATTTAACCTATTCTTAGAAACATACACAAATTAAGGGTTGATTGAGTAGAGAGAGAGACTCATTCTATCCCCCAATATGAGGGAGATGTGTAATTTTGTCCATGCTTTACTTAGAGCTCACAAGTCTCCCTAAAAAATACTGTAAATAAAAAATGGTTGGTATAATAAAAATATAAATGATTATAGAAATTTTGTTAGCTTTAATGAAAAACATTATAAAACATCAGTGATCTCATTCTTATTGAGCCCACTTTAATCATTGTTAATATTACAATCTAGTGTGAAAAATGCGGTAAAAATATTTGACTTTGAGTATAAATAAAATATTTCCATATATAAGTTAATAGTATAATTTTATAAAGATAAAGTAGTTAAAAAAAAATTCTTTTTATAATATTTCAATATAAAATTAAGAAATTTGTTGAATATTTCATATTAACTAATTATAATATATATACATATATATATATATAGATATATATAATATATTATATATATATATATATATATATATATATATATATATATATATTGGTTATGTGTATATATATGGTGGTAATGTTGACCTTAAAAGGAAAATGTAATTAAATGTAATATAATCTAGTTACTTCTTAATAGAGAGAAATGGGTAATTCATCAATTTTTTATATAAAATATTAATAATAATAAAAAATACACATGGTCTACAGAGAGAAATAAAACCACTATAGATCTATTTAAACCACTCTAAAAAAGAGGTTTGCATTAGAATGAGATTTGATCCCTTTCAGCTTTTGGTAGAATTATGGTTAAGTCTCCACAGTAGTCATGCTTTGTTTGTAATTTTAATTAAATCGATTAATTAAAATAAAATGCCATCCGAATAAGTGTTATATGAAATGAGTTATGGTTTCCTAGGTCTAGAACACACGAGACTGGAAACCAAATGAAATGTATATTAATCAATCTTTAAGAATTATGTACATGTTATACATATAAATACATAAATAGTTCAATTAGTTCTCGGGAGTTGTTGGACTCCAATAACTACCCCAACTTACCGAAGGTTAATCTACAAAATTAGCTATCTAAAAGTCCCCCCTTAATCCGAAGGGATATACCAAAATCCAAGAACGAGAGCTCAAAATGAGAAAATACATCTCAGCCAAGAGCTCAGTGTCTCTCAATAAATGGTTTTTAAGGATAACCACAAGCCAAGATGGGAGAACTGAAGGTCTCATCCAACACCAACTCTGGAACCTTCATAGTGGTTCTTAGAATAACAAAAAATGTGGTTTTAAGGTGACTGCAAACTCTGGAGCTATCACAATAGTTCCTCAAACAATTCTAAACATGGAAGTGCTCAATCAACCCAACTCTAACACAAGCGTGCTGGTCATCTTGAACTCGAAGCTCTAACAGACCATTAACTAGGCCCCCTTGTCTTATACAAGGTGAGAAGTAATCTTCATCACTACAAGGTTGGTCAGCAATCTAGAACATATTCTTTGATATGCCTTGTAAATCTTCTTGGCTATTTTGGTCCAATCCCAAGAAGCGATCCATCCGAAATTACCTTCTCTCTTGCAGTAGACTTCTTTCTGGAACATCTATTTGTATGATGATTTCTCTTTCTGCAATGCTAACACAGGTGAAGATAAAAAAAAAAAAAAATCATATGTTCAACTCTGTTACATTGTTGGCATCAATCAACTTGTTCTGGAACAACACCGCCTAGGAATCCAACGCTTCGGAATTGTATCAGTTTAGAAAAATCTAGTATGTGAAAAGATACATTGAGAATATCCTCCTTGTAACCCAAACTAGTTCTGTGTTTATTGTGTCTAATCTCTTCCCATGGCCTTATGAAATTTTTGGGAATATTAGGCTTCTCATAAGAACTTTCAGTTGCATTTCCTTTTGAAACTACCGCATTACTCTGATTATTTTTTGACTCATGATCAAACTCAAACAAACTATTATTCTGAATAAGAACGGGTTCAAAATTCTTCTTTTGGAGTTCTTCTCACTAAAAATGGGATTCTAGCTCCAAACGTTCAATTTTTCTTTTCACATTTTGCCAAGAGGAGTGGATGCGAGAAAGCGTGTCCTTGTTAACTTCGACACTGTTATGAACTCTGGATAACATTAAATTGCATAATAACTAAAACAAATCATCAACTTTGGCCATTTTCTCAAACAATCAACTTTGAAAAAGGGGTGTCGGCTACCACCTAAAATGCACCTAATATAAACAAATTTACAATGAATTAATTGGGTGTCGGGTTCAACAAAAAATGCACCCATTTACAGAGATTATTCAAGAATAAAAAGATTATATAGATGCAACGCAACTACACAATTAGGAACTTTAATCTTTGCTCCATACAATGAATACCATGAAAAATCATGTTTGTTGTGAGTTATATCCAATACGTATGAGTTGAAAATTTATCAAATAGTGACATGCTGAGGGTCACCAACTGATGGAAAATGAAATCATGTTCACAACCTCCAAAACTATCTCCCGAAATTAGCTTTAAGAAAAATATATCTTTCAAAATTGTCTCTATAAAAATTTGAACTTGAGACCTTCAATAGAGAAAATAACTATATAAACTTCACCAACCACAATGTCATTTTCCCTTCTAGATTTTATCCATAAAGGGTACCTCCACAAATTTCTCCCAAAATTAGATTTAAAAAAATATCTCTATAATGATTTGAACTTGAGACCTTCAATAGACCAAGTAATTACATAATCCTTTCTAACCAAAATGTCATTTTCCCTTCTTGATGTTATATCCATAAACTCTCTTATTTAAACTTCAACAAAAACAAAATCAAAAGTTGATGTCATTCACTAGAAGCTCCTTTTCTGCACTTGCCACCAATCAAAATTACTCCAGTTAATGAAAATAAGATAAGGAAGGAGCAAGCCTACTTCTTTTATCTTGGCTCCTTTTACGTAAAGTTTTTTTTTTTTAACTTCACAAAAAAACAACTTTTTATCTTGGCTCCTTTTACATAATTTTTGTTGGTTGACTTTAATCTTTTTAATAGTGAATTTTACATGTGAATATTATGGCGTCATCCTGAGAGTTACTCCTTACTTCTGGGTATTTTTTATTCCTTTCTCAATTTAAAGATAACTTTCACAGCTTTCTCAAAAACTAGCATTCACATTAGAAATTATTATTTAAATAATTTTCAAATTTCACCACAATTTAATGTGAATGCCATTTCTTCCATGTTTACTGACTTCTTCTACGTTATACCTCTCTCTCCTACAAGCTTTGTATATTCATTTATCACTCATTTGAGATTTCACTACAAAATTATCACATTTCTCTTCACACTCATCTGCAATCTACGTCCACCCAATATATAAACTGACAAAATCTGTTTTTTAAATCTAGGATGACCAGAAAATTGACCACTCTTCAATTAAAAATTTAATTCAAACCACCATATATATATATATATATTTCATTTGAAGTATCCTTTAGAAATCCTTCAGTAAAAACTTTGGATCCTTCAAAAATCTATCAATAAAAACCCTGCTTTGTAGTAAATGTAAATATTATCCTTCAGAAACGTTTCTTACTATGATTGGACTCCTGTTTATTGTTGTATATGAAAATACTACCCTTTAGGAATTTTACTATGATTAAACTCTTGCTCACTGTAGTAAATGCAAATACTATCCTTCATACATTTTACTGTGAATGAAAATACTATCTTTCAAAAATTTTACAGTAAGTAATCTCCCATTTGACGTAGTAAATGCAAATAAAGCTCCCCAAATTAAAACAAAAAGCATCCCTTGGGTGCATGAAACTTAGACTTTTAGCAAACAATCCAACAATTATTGGTATTCGACTTAGTATTGGAATTTTTTATTAAGAACAATAAGCAATCAAAAATCCAATGTGTATTATAACTTTCAAGGATATGTTAAAAAAAGAACTTTATACCACTGAATTTCTCCAATATTCTTTCATTATGACGGAAAGTTATAAAACTTACAAAGAGTCAGTAGTTTGGGTCTCCCACTAGGCTAACCTTATGTTTCATTCAAGTGTCCTGACAACCTTCATGCTCTACATCTCCTTTATGCCATAGACTTCAAATAGGATTAGGGTAGTTGATAATCCCTTTCTTTTTGAGAGGGAGTGTTGAGAAATGGCAACAATAAATTCCAATTTAATTTGTCCTTGAATTAAACTGTGAATTAAATTTGAATTCTATTCTCATAGGAACTTAAAATAGTTAAATGAAGTTTATTAAACTTACTTAACTTAGGAAATTAGAATTGGAAGTCCTTTAGAAGTCATGTATATGCTCTCCCTACTTTTTAGGAGTCTAGTGTGAGTTAATTTTGAGTTTTAAAATAGAAGACTCAGTTTCATGAGTCAATTTAGTTAAATTAGTTCTCAAACTCATTGAGAGAATTAATGGTGAGTTAACAATCAATGGTGACACTAATTAATGCCACCAGTGCTACTCTAGTTAACTGAACATTTAATCATCAGAAACTCATGCATGTTGATTATGAGAAAGACCCAGTTGAGACTAGAGTGCAGAGAAAATGTACTATTTGTTTTAGATATTTTTGAGCTGCACTAATAGTGCATGAAATTAGGAATTGATACTTGAGGGATTGCACTATTTTTAGAGGCTTTGTTTCCCTTTAAATACAAGTTCTCCTTAATAAGAATTACACATTGGAATAGAGACTTAGAGAGCTTGTGAAGAGGCTAAGTTGTGGCCTTGAGCTTTCTTGTGATTTGGAGATTGAATTTGTTGAGTTCTAGGATTGTTCTAGTGAGAACAAGCATTGTAATTTCATCTTGATTTTCTGGATTAATTCAAAATAGATAATGGGGTTTTGAGCTATGGCTTTCCCCGGATATTTATTGTGTGATGTTCCTTTGATTCTCTTCACCTATTGATTATTGTTTACATTTTCCTTAAGCCAACCTTTTGTCCACCAATCCCTTGGTTACAATTTATTTACCTTATGTTCCTTATATATCTGAAAAACATTTCGTCATTTGAGTTTCCAATCACTAGTTTGTTTTCCCTTTTCAAGTTCATCATAATTTCCTCTTATGAATTTCCTATACATGTATTTCATGTTTATGGTTGTGATTTTTTTCATTGATCACACTTTATTTCCCAATTATGAAATGTATTCACATATCTAAACTTTGTAGTTTAGTTTTTTTTTTTTACCACACATGAATCAATTCTCAAGTTTCCTCGAGCGAGGAGGTCACAAAATTCTTTATATTTCTTTGGTAACATTATAGGTTCCTCTATAAATATTATCATTCTTACTAAATAGTCATCTCTAGGCCATCCATGGTGGTTTGATTCTTAACCATAAGTTTACAACCTTTAAAACACTTGTGCTTCAATTATGTTATTAACATCCACTTTCTTAATAGAAATGTTTCTAATTGTTCTAATATTAATATTAAAACTCCTTTTCAGTACTTGTTGTATTGTGCTAACTCATATTTCTAGGATATGGTTTCTTAATCCCTCTTTTAACACATTTTCTATTGGCACATATATACCTTTCAATGTCTTGTATTTTGTGAATGCGCTACATGTTTCTCCTTCCTAGGGTGAAAAACAATGCTTAGATGATTTGCTAACATTCTCAATTTACAATTTGAGTTCATGCATTCATATCTTATGCCATATACACCTATATTTATCTAGATATATATATATATATATATATATATATATATATATATATATATATATATATATATATATATTCACAATATCCCAATTTTTGCTATTTTTGCTAGGATGTTTCTTCTGTTATACATAAAAATTCATTTCAACTCCACTTCATATGGAGCAATTTTCTTATATGGAACAATTTATTTATGGTTTTGGTATCACTTTGTCCTAGATACGCTTGAATATTAATTACTTTTGTTAGCATGTATCAATCATTTCTTCACCATTTATTTTATTCCTACTCTTATAATATTTCCTTTTCCTTTCCGTATTTGATATTTTTTTGTCCCTTGCCAAGTAAATAATGACCAAGATAAAATTTTAATTTTTCCATATTATCTTTGATAGTTGTTCTACATAAGTTCAATATCTTGTCCCATATTTTTGGTTAGCAAACCTATATGGAAATTTACTTTACTACACAATATTATGAAGGAATTTTTACTAGTGTACTATCTAGGTATGAACTTTTTAGCTCTTGCACGTAAAATTATCAATAAAATTTGAGGTTATATAGAAATACACATCTAGGTTTTTATTAAAGGAAATTTATACCTCACTTCATTTCCTTTTTAATATTTACAATCGACTACTCTTGTGATTCTTCCCACATCTTGCCCTATCCCCACCAACCCAATTGCTAACATTGGTCTTTGTATCGGGCTTCGATTAACATTTAGAAAAATCGTCTTTCTCGGTTCAGTTCCTCAAGTGAAGGCATAAAAACATTATATATAATGATAACAACTCATTATAGAACATAGCCTACTTTGTATAACAAATTAATTGGAATGCAATTTCTCACTGTATGCATATTTCCCTTTTACATCAGAAAGAGTAATATGGTGTGGCAGTAATTTGTATACCCTATAGGGCATGACATACTTTCTAGCTTATATACTAATAACTACTTCACTTTGTAGAAAATTTATTTTATACCCTTTCTTTTCCTTTAAGCATTATTGGTTATTACAAGTTGATGAAGGCCTAAAGAGGTTCTCCCTCCCTATAGTAATGTTGTGTATAGATTAATGTTATTGTTGCATTATTAAGTTTATAGTTGTTGTGCGTCATATTTAGAAAATTTTAGTATACTCATTACATCTCTCATCTATTGCATAATGGGGTTTCATTCTCTTTAGATCATAACAATTATATACACCAATACTTTTATTTTTCTAATTCCTTGACATAACTGCTAGATTAAAACTAGAAAAATTGCTCTATTTGGCTGAGCAATCACTAACTCATACATTATTTCCAGTTACGTCTCATTTTCAAGTTATCTCTCTTTCCTACAACTATATTGTATCGGTGACACTTTGTCTTCTATTTTAACCTAAGTGTGATCTAACAAATGCTAATTTCTTCCTTACAACTAAGTGTTTGCCCATAAACCTTAGCATTGACCCTAAAACTTTGATACTATATGTAACATACCTCAATCTCACTTTTTCTTGTCTTTCTACTTCACTACCAGCATAGTATGCCTTTAAAATGGAGTTAATGTTTTCCTATTGTGTATTGAACCTTATCAAATGAAATTTCACCATATGTACTCATTATAATGTCCATTTTCTAAAATTCGATATCCAATATATACAATAATATATACGTTCTTACTTTATAACTTATACTATCATTTGACTTAATTCCACTATAATTTAATAAGTTGCCACATAATAATCCACCCATCCTTCACAAGGTTCTTAATTACCAATTGTATTTTGAGTGTTCGACGTTAACTTGTGTTCCTTAAAATGTGTGGCACACTTTCAATGCATTATCCATGTGAGACATATATACTAGTGTTCATGGGACTTTTATGCTAGTGTTGACTTGACACCATTTAGAAAATGCCCACCATAATCCCAATCCAAGTGGTTAAAGTATCCATAGAATTAACATTAAAACTTTGTGTGCTCAAATACTGAACTTTATACGTATAAGAGTTACGCCTTTATTTGTTTAGCAATGTTATCATTGGGTTCGTCCTCTCATCTCGATACTACTCTTTTCATTGGTGTAAAATCTTGGTGGCCGCACAGAGTCTATTTTTTTTTTTGAAGAAATAATTGTTATAAATACACACCAAATTGTATTATTTAATTTATTGTTCTAGCTACAAAATGCATTCAAGGGAGTTTGTCACGGAAATGTTTTAATGATCCACTATATCAATGTCATATATTCATGATGCTATATTTTCAATGGGGATACCCTTACCGTACTTCTAACAATAAAATTCTCTTTTATACAACGAGAGAGTAATCATGAGCTTGGTTTGGTTTATTTATATTATTTGTCATCAAGCCACACATAACAAGAATTAATGAACTTGTTGTGTGCATATCTTAAGTATGTATGTTAATATTAACGATCATCATTAATAAGTCCTCATGTGGGAAGATATATGATGGATGATTTGTAGTGTTATATATAGGACCTCCTATAAAACATGTCACGCCATTTCGATTGACATGCAACGATGACCCATGTGACATCACATGATTGTGCAGCATCGACGATTTAGATTTGGTTATGAAAATCTAGTGGCTAAAATTTCTTTAGCGTTTCACATGGAGAGTAAACCTTTCTACCTGGCCCCTCATATCATTTGAGTATTTTTCCATAGCAGCTACTATGCCGCTTCGTCCTATTATAGTACCAATCCTGCTATCGTTATTTGTAATGTGAATCTAGTAGTCGTCTCTCTGAGGACTACCAGACCCTATTTTTTAATCGATGCCAAATGATCATGAGTTTTTCATGATGGCATAAAATTTTAGATTTATTTATAGTGGTTAGCATTTCCATGTAATATATATATAGGGTAAAATATATATATATATATATATATATATATATATATATTATATATATATATATATATATATATTTTCAAACTCCACTACTTTTTTGTTGCTTCATTACAGGTTATCACGCCAGTCGTTCTTGGAGTGGCTCGTTATAGTGGTGGTTTATATTCTTTTTTCGAGAAAATTACCTTCATTTTCGTTCATATTTATGTTTTTTTACTATTTGGTAAATAAGTTCTCTTTTCCTAATACCTCGACTTTTACAGGACATTGTTTTCTGAAAAATGTATGCAAACGGAAAAATTCAAGTCCCTAATATTTTTGTGGTAAATCTATTCACCTTACTACCAACTCTCCGTTTGTGCTCATATGTGCCTTGTTTGGTTTTGTTTTGACCATTTTATTCTATTATCAAGTCTGTGCATAAAAAAGTTGTATTACCTTAATGGTCATGGTTAATGGTATGGCCAAATGTATTTGGAAGAAATTCTCATTATATGTTTGTCTGCTGCTTTTGTACACAATGGGTTGTGGTCTTTAAACCACCTTTTTTTGTCCTTTCTTTTGTAATATGGATATTTCTACAATTTTTTAATTTAGGGTCTCAACCCATTTTTTTTAAGCACTCTTCATTGGGTCTTGGCTTGTATCTAGGTTAAATTTGAATAGTTACTTATACTGATAGAGGTATATCCATTCTTACCAAATATACCTTTCCGAAATTATATATATATTATATTTCCAATCTGCAACACAAATTTTTTTTCATTAGGTTCCTTGTAGGTACGGTCCAAGGAAGTCCTTCCTTTGATTTGAGAATTCCTGCAAGGAGGAATAAGCCAGAAGACAAATGTTTCTTTATTTTTCTGTAATAGCAGGTCCGGATTCCTTGCTAGATTTATTATTTGCATAATTTTTATTTGGCCGGTTGAACGAAGCCTTGAATTTTACAATAAGGAAAATAATCCAAAACTTATTTTTAGGATTCTAACCCTACAGGGTTAGGGGTTTATGATATTTCAATGTTGATGTAAACATGGTTTCTTAAAATCATTGAAATTCTATGGTCAAGACTAGCCCTTAAACGATATATGTATACTCGCTTTTCCTTGAATAGTTTAGAGACTAATTTGGGTCTTTACTAAATTTTAATTCTTCTTTGCTTTTGTGAAATGATATACTGTAATATGAACCACATTTGTTTTTCCGATTGACATTCTCGTTGATTGATAAGGGTTAATAATTGCAACTAAATCTAATGACCCTATTTCTAATTTACTCATATTTACTATATTCTCTATTTGGTTTTCTCCCCTGTAACATATTAGTCCCACGAGCCCTTTTTAAAGTGAAGAAAAAAGTTATTGGATTTTTTTTTTTACTCAGATTAATTCCTTCTATTTACATGAAGAGTATTATTATCTCTTACCCAAGGCATGAAAAATGTTGGTTTAAATGTGTTCAAGTTTTTTAGTATTTAATTCTGATTTTTACTATTTTCACTAATCCACTAAGCATATGAGCTACATGTATGTCAGTTTTCATTACGATAATTTTCTTAATTTCAAAATTTTATCAATCAAAATAACCCAATCATTTTCATCCTTATTGTTCATGCATAATTCCTTCCAGTGTTAAAGGAAAATTATTAAGTTTTTACCTTCAATAATAAAGCAGCAGAACAAAATTTCGTATTACCGGTTATCCAATCTTTGGAGTGTTCTGTTGCGATTATGTACTAGGAAGATCTCTTCTTTTTACAGTTAAAATGCTCCACAACATAAATACTTTATCTCTTTTTCCGTCATATTCTTACATTTAAATAATAAAAAAGAGTATTGCCCACATGTACCATAGTCTATATTCTAACTTTAACTCGGCATGCGCAATTTGGATTTCATATTTCTACATCATGCATACATGATGCTCTCTTAAATAAATTCCCACATATAATCCAACATTCATATAATGTATACCAAATTTATTATTCTCAGTACTACATATATATATTACAAATGCAGAACAAAATCACATACAAGGGTATATTGTATGTGTTTCCTCTATCAATATCGATTTGCTAATCGACTATCAATTATCATTCATCATTAATAAAAATAAAGCATAACGAAAATTCATCATTAATAAAAATAAAGCATAACCAAAATTCTAACATTAATTTTTTATTGGGAAAATACACTTGAACCGAGCACATTCCATTGTTGGAGAATCAGCCGTGTCTGGGTGGTTGTATTAATGTTGGCATTGATGTCAACCAGGGTTAGAATGATGATTGATGTCCACCAGGGTCAGTATCATGATTGGATACCCATAAGGAATCCCATTGTAGTTGTAGGATACATGCGGAGAATCATCATAGTAGCAGGTTTACTAGATAAGCCATAAAATGGTGACTATGGTAGGCGGTTGTTCAACATTCCAAGCACAAGAAGAAGACTGAAGGAGAAAAGAGTGGTAGAGAGTTTGAAACCATCTTAGAGGTAGAATATGGGCTCAAAGCTTAAATTAGACCCTCTCCCTCGGAAAGTTATGTGGAAAATATTTCCAACACTGTATGAAAGTCCAAAATTGGACTCCTGGATCGAAAGATATGGTTTCTTGATGTTCATGGACTTGAAGTCACAAGAGGGTTGAAATATTAGAGGTTGGAGCCCATCTCAATCCGATATCATAACCTTAGACACTAGGATATCAAAATCTCAAAGATCGTAACATCAAAGGTGATGATATTGGAGATTGGGGTAAGAAAATATCGGAGATACGGGACATTGGAATATCATAACTTCTTAATAGAGGTGTCTTAAGAAGTTACGATATCCAGCAGAGCCAATATTGCTAAAAGCACCAAAGAATGCCAAGAAAGGTAACATAGGAATTGTTGCAAAGACAAGGGTGATCGAGACTTTCTATCTCCTCCTATAAGACACGTGGTGGCATGTTAGTGGGCTTGGGAAAGTGAAGTGGTCAGTGATGCCAGCATATCGAAGGATGGAATGTCAGAGGATAACAACATTTTAACTCTTATGAAAATCATGGTTAAAGAAGTTATTATGAAAGGGGCTTCAATTTTGTTTTGACACTCGGTTGTGATGAGTCTAAGGAGAGGACTTAGAAAGGGAAGATAAGCCCCCGAAAGTAACATACGACTTTAGCACCTAAGGCTAAGCCTTGGGTCACAACACTATGTCATATGGGAAAGACACTCAAGGATCTAAGCGCTAAGGGTGTTGTAGTGTTTTCTTCTCAAAATTTGTTATATACATATTTGGGCACTGCAACTCCAATCACATATGTCAATAAACCAAGAGCTCTTAAACCCCTAAAAGTGTTGTTTCATACCCTAAAGGATCAAGGTCAACTGATTACATCATTTCCCAGAAGTTCTCCCTGAAAAACTACTCAGAACTAGTCAAAACTAGACCATACAGACTGCTCCATGCTAAGGGTGCGATGCATCTCACCTGTTACACACAAGGGGTGCGATGCATACTAAAAAGCCCTTATGTAGGGTGCAATGAGTGAGAGCAGACAAATGGAAGACACAGTTTTCTAGGTGGAAACTCAAAGAATCTTCGAGAAACTGCTCATATGACACTTGCCTCTCTAAATTCACCTAGGGATGAGTAAGAGATCATGAAATCTCCAAGTGGAACCAAGAACTATCAGTGAAATGAAACTAATCAAAAACCCAAAAGCTGACTCACCCCCTTGCAAATATCTATATATGGATGCCTCATCCTAGAGATCCAGGCGCTGGAATTTTGTATTTTTTAAGGAAGTGTTGCTAGCTTCTCTTTGAGACATTGTATTGTTGGTTGATCTGGCTTTTCATGAGGTGAAGAGGGATTTCATGCTGGGAGGATGGCGCTGGATCAAAAACCTGAGTTGTAATCCTCTCTTCTACTCTATCAATAAAGTTATCTGAGTTTTCCTCCATATACTTGTGTGTTTATGAATCTTGTATTTATGTATGCAATTGTATGGTTAATGTACATCTGATTTTGCATTGTTTATGGTGTTATATATCTCTATGCTTTGATGGTATTTTTCTGCTTTGCCTCTACAGGTGTTCTTTGAAGCGAGACAAGTGAGAAAGGAGTGGCGAAGCTCTATCAAAGGAGAGAGGAAACAAGCAAGGAGCCAAGCGAAAGACTAAGGTTGGTGCTCTCTACTGCTCTCTTACCTATGATTCTCCCATAAAGGAAAACACAAGTTACTTTGAATTGTTTGTTTCTAAGATAGCTACCCATCTTAGTGGGACTAGCAGATATGATTAGACACTAGTTTTCCAGGAAACAAAGATGTACGGAAAGAACCCACTTAAGATTGTGGATGACACATAATCTCAACAATATAAATGGCTACTAAACATTGTAGATGTGCAGCAATTGATAGACACAAAACCTACCAATGTCTGTATCTATGCCAAAATCATAGTGTTACATGGGAATAGTGTCCACTCGGATGCTGCTATTCCCACTAAGATGGGTGGCTATCTTAGAAACAAATAATCAAAGTCTACTATTGATTCCTTTTATGAAAATAGATGAGAGGAGAACCACGAGGGCCAACCTGAGTCTTGCGCTCGATTTCCTCTCTTTCTTGATAGAGTTTCGCCGCTTCTCCTTTGTCTTCCCCAGCTTCAAAAGAACTTGTGGAATCACAACAACATACTACTATGCAAGAAACAAGGATCTAAATTCATAAATAATGTAGGATCATATGTGCATTAACCATATACATGCATATATAAACAAGTACACAAGAATATGGAAGGAAACAAGAATAGCTTAATTCAGATGAAAAGTAGCAAGAAGATTACAGCCATGTGCTCTGACCCATCATCATCCTCCAGCTAAGAAGCCCTTCTTCACCTCAAGCAAAGCTAGATCACCCAACACTGTGAATGTACACTAGAATACCAATAGCACTTCTCTATAAGATACAAAATTCCAACCTCCGGATCTCTGTGATGAGGGATCCATATATAGTTGATTACAGAGAGGTGAGTCATCTTTTGGGATCTTGATCAGTTTCTTCTCTCTGATAGTTCCTGCTTCCACTTGGAAAATGATGATCTCTTACTCATCCCTGGTCGAAAATGGAGAGGCAAGTGTCAGAGGGGAAGCTTCTGGAAGATTCCATGGTCTTCCACCTTGCATTTTTGTCCCTGCCATTTGTCCATTCCTAACCATCGCACCCTACAAAGGAGAAAATTAGTACGCATCGCACCTTGTACATTGGGAAGGTGATATGCATCGCACCCTCTGCATTGAGCTTTCAGTATGGTCCAGTTTTGACCATTTATGAGCAGTTTTCAGTGGAGAACTTCTGGGAGATGATGTAATCAGTTGACCTTTTTCCTTTAGGCGGTGAAGCAACACTTTTAGGGAACTAAGAGCCCTCAGTTTATGGACATTTGTGATTGGGGTTGAAGTGCCCAAAAATGTCTATAACAGTCCCTCATTGTAGCCTGCAATGATTCCTTTTGGAGCAGTTTTCCCATCTAGGAGTTGAATCCTTAAGTCAATTTTCAGTTGTTTGAATTGTCTGTTGGATTTAGATGAGTTCTTGTCTCTAGAAGCAGTGTTTGTTTCCTTGTTTCAACCCATTTTAGACTAGATTGTTAAATTTTTGTTTATGTATTTGTTTATCATTTGCATTCCTTAGCCGAAAGTAGTTTCAGTCAATTGTTTTGAAGTGTCATAAAATCTTCCTTTATTGAATAACCGATTGGTCTATTTTGTGCATCTGATTCATATTTTCATTTAAATGTCAAAATTCTTCATTTCCTTAAAGTTGAAATTGTCGTTTAGTCTTCCTTTATCTTTAAGAGAAATTTTTATAAATCGACATTTGTGTGAAAAGAGCTTTTGAATCATTTCTTCATTTGTTGTTCTTAGTGCATAATTCGCATTAAGGAGAACGGAAAAGAAAAAGAAATACATGTAATTGCATCTTAGAGTTTGATTGTGTGTGCTTAAATGGAATGGTTAGGGAAATGCATTAGTGAGTGATCTTTGTTGTTTGATTCAAAAAGTACTTGTTTGCTCTATCCCTTATTTAGTTAGGATTTTCATTGTTGAAAGCAAAATGGAAAGAGTGCTTCTCATTTAGCTGAATTCTTAAGAATCTTGGAAAAGCATCTCGTGGTGAAACCCAAAGGCAAATTTTAAGCAAGATCAACCTAAAATTAACTTCAATTAACCTAAAAACACATTGAAATTTAATGCAAACATTTAGAGGTGTCTAGGCTAGAGACGTGTTCTGGCATCTTAAAACCTAGTGGTTGTCATTTCATTGAGGTTGGGTGATTCCTCCTCTCTAAACTGGTAAGTACTAGTACAGACTTATGCTCCCTATACCATTGTGTATATAGTGGGAGACCCCAATAGCCTTAAATCATTTATCCCTAGGAAGTCGAGTATGTCGCCTTACTGATCACAATGCACTGAACATAGCATTCCGGAAGACTAACTGTCGTACGGTAAATTCTTAGTAATTTCTCTTTAATTTAACACCAAGGTGTATATTGTAGTTTTGTGATTATTTTGGTAAACCCTCTTGCTTAGTATCTCCAAAGTAGTCACTTTTGTTCCTTTTCGACTCCTTAAAAGAAAAGGTCCATCTGAGCACTTGTCCTTTCAATCTCATTAAACAATGAAAGTGACTAGAGTCATCTTTTGCTTTTTCTTGACTCTTAAAACATGAAAAAGCGAAGTTAAGTTCTAGTGTCGTAAAAGCTAATTGACCGGTAAAACATCATTTTTTCCTTATTTGAGTTAGCTTGATAATATTAATCAACAATTCTGAAGGAATATCAACCTCCACTCCATCGTTCGAGGAGAGTTATGAGCAAACCACCCTTGCCACCGAAAGCAACACCCATCCAGTCAAGGCGGACTCGTCAAATTGAGTCTAGTACTTCAAGAGTTTCTGGTACTTCATCTAAATTACCAGAGCCGCCTATTATGGCTAGTACTGAGCCTCAAGTTACTCCAACTATTTCTGGAACATCTGTTGCACAAGAGGAAGTTACTCAACTACCTGAGGCCACTATAACGGAAACAAGTGAATAAGTGTCTGCAGTTGATCCACAACTTGAAGTGAATCAACTAGAAATTACTTCAGAACTTGAACTCGTTCAATTGGAATTTGATCTAGAACCCAAATTAATTGAAACTGAACACATTCCTGAACCTAAAGTTGTTCACGAACCTTCCATTGAAACTAAAGTTCTTTTACCAGAACATTTGGACTTTGACCTTGAACATTCCAGCATTGTTACCGAAATACCTCAATCATCTGCAGTTCTTGAAACTCCATCTTTAACACCAGAAGTCTTTTTTGGACCTGACGGTGAAATCCTTCCACCTGGATTAATTGCTATAGAGGAAGAATCTGAAAAAGAGTCTGATCCAGGGACTCCACATCATTTTGGTCCTAGTTTATATCTTTACTCTGAATCTCTTCCTCGTTTTGCTACTGCCTCTAAAATCCCACTTGATTCATTAGGTCAACTTTTGGGTCAGCTAATCATGGCAGAACAACCACAAACATTCCAGACTGCTTCATCTGATGCAGCTGCAGCAGAGTCTTTTGCTGCTACATCTTCGATGTTTACAACCACACCTGAGTCAGATTTATATGGATAGCCATCTGTCCCAGTTGGTTACCAGTCTATGTTTGGAATCCACTAAGGGGTTTCTTATGTACCATGGTCATCACCCATGTCATCATCAAGAAGTTTACCTTGTTCTTCTTATCAAGGACAATAGTTTGATCCTGCATATCAGTATCAAATCAGGCAATACAGTGAACAAAGACCCGTATGTCCTCTTAACACTGGATTGCCACCATATGGTCAGTAGTATGCCTATTAATAGCATCCTCCCTATCAAGGAGGACAACCCTATGGTTATGTCTTGCCATATTCAGGTCAGTCTGAAATGACAGCCTGTCAGTGGCAGCCAATTATGCCACCACAACCAAGGCTTGCATATCTGATAGAACCTATGTGAATTGAGTCAATTATATCAACCCAACCTGTCGTAACTATGGACCAATAGATACAAGCTCAACCTGTTATATCTCAACCTGTGCAAGTTAGTTTCGCTACCTCGCAACCCCAAGTTTCGAGTCAGCAAACCCAAACTTCTCAGGCTGTTATGCAACAACAGCTTGTTTTTGGGGTACAATTACCTCAGGTTAGTGTGCCATTACCTAGAGTGACTCAAGTTGCTACAGGTTTAGTTTATTCTCAACCTGGTCAAACTAGCGTTGGGGGGCAATATCAAACTTCACAAAAGATACCACAACAACCTTGGTAGCTACAGTATCCACAACCTCCATTTCAGAATGTCCAACCTTAGTATGGACCTGTTTTCCAAGCTCAACCTGGGAAAGGACAATATCAAGCATATCAAGGTCCTGTGTATCAAGCCCAAACTGGTTATGAACAAATGCAAGGTCAACCTAGTTTCAATCCATATATTGGATATGTCCCATCACCTTATCAAGGATATCCTCTTTATGAGGGTATGCAAAGGCCTATGGCACAAGAAATTCCATCCTATCTCGGATATGCTCAACCTAAACTGAATCGGCAGCTACCATTTGTGGCAACACTAGAATTACCGGATTTAAACCAGCTCACAAATGATCCCATTTTGTATTCACCATTGTTGTTGGTGATTCCTCATAAGTTTCCTTCCGATATTCCAAAGTTTAGTGGAAATCCTGAAGAAGACCCGCCAAATCACGTTATGAATTATAATTTATGGTGTTCTTCGAACTCCTTGAATGATGATTTAGTGAGACTCCATCTTTTCCAAAGAACGCTCATTGGTTCGACTGTTAAGTGGTATATTGAATTGTCGAGAGATTCTTTTAATAATTTCACCCATTTAGCCACTACTTTTTTGACCGACTTCTAGTTACCCATCAGATATGAAACGGGAAGGGAACTTTTGACCAATTTTAAACAAATGACTTCTACTCACATATCAAATCATACTCATGATTGGCATCATCATCATCGGATGGTTAAAACCTATGTTCATGATCAACTTTTAGCTAAGTGGTTCATTAAGTCCTTATTGCCATCTATCACTAAGGATGTGGCTAAAGGTGGAGTTGTTACTGAAGAGCAAGTGATTTCTCATGCCCAATATTTGGATTTGATTTACACGCAATCCAGCACGCTCTAAGACAAAATTCCACATGCACCATGGCTAAATCAATCCATTCCACCTCCATCATTGAATAGGGACTCTCATGCCGGAGACGGTGTGATTGGTTCCTTGAGCACGCAAACAGTGAGTAAATCATCTGGTCAATCACTTGCCAAAAATCAAACTGTAAATGCACCTGAGGTTCCTACTTCCGAGATTAATGCCGTGTCATCTGACAAAGGTAAAAATCAAAAACAACCAAGAAGCAAGAAAAAAGGGAAAAATAAAAAGAAAACTGAAAACCCTCCTCAAGAGAAATCATCCTATTCCTCTACTTCGGGAAAGAAACCTCATTATCCATGTCTGATATGTGACAATGAGCATTTTACAAGAGATTGTCCTCTCTACTTGGAAGTTTCTAAGTTGTTAAAAGCTTCCACCGCATCTGCGGTGTTGACCAATCTGTTTTTGAACCTAGATACCAATATGGTTGCAACTGAAAATGCTTCCACATCTCAGGTATTAATGTTATCCATCGCAAAACCTAAAGATGAAGTTTTGGTTCAAACACATAATAAAGATTATGGTAATCCGCCATCATCGTCAAATAATTAGGCCACTGATCAACCTGGTTCTTTGACTTCGACCGCATTGGAAAATATTCCACTACCCATTGCACCAGAGTTAACAATAAAGCCACCTAAGGGAGTTGTGCATAAATCAACGTTAATCCTCGAGCTCAAGCTACTCAAAATTATAACATAGTAGAAGATCTTTCTCAGTCTCCTTCTACTATGTCGATGCTTGAGGTATTCAAAATGGCCCCTCCCAGAAGCAGGCTTTACTGTCAGCAGTAGGTGGAATCGATCCAACGGATTCTAATCTTGTGGTTTTTAACCACTCAGGATATACACCACATTTACCAACTCAATTAGCTTTTCTGATTCAGGTTAAAGCTCTCAACAAAAATATTCATCGAACCATCATAGATGAGGGAGCTTCTACCTATATTATGTCAATGAGCTATTGGAAAACACTGGGGTCACCTACGTTGTCAAGATCATCAACCACATTGAAAGATTTTGATGGAAGGACTTATACTTCATGTGGGATTTTGAATAATTTACAAGTAGAACTAGGGGGAAAAACGGTAACTATTGAGATTGAGGTGGTTGACGGACCCCTTGATTACAACATTTTACTTGGATGACCATGGGTCTATGCTACGGCTGTTGTTGTTTCAACGTACTTTCGTACAATTACATTTCCTCATAAAGGTGGAATAACAGGTATCAACCAAACCTCATTTTTTTCCTCCAGTTCTCAAGTTATGGGAAGCATTCCATTTGTTAACGGACCCTCGCTTTCACTTCAATCTGTTGGTGTAGGTCTTTTTAAAGATCCCTCATTAATGGGTACTTTCACACTTCTGCCACCATTTGGAACATCAAAAGTTGCAAGAGTCGATAAGATGAGAGTTATGTTATCATGTCAAATTGTTGTTTCCATGAGGAGAGAAGGGTTTGAAGCTGGGAGGATGACACTGAATTGAACATGCATCTACATGGATTGTAATCTTCCTTTCTATGAATAAAGAGTTTTATGCTTTTTCCCATTCATGTGTTATGAAATGTACATTGTATTTTTTATTCTATAATGTGTTTAGTTAATAGATTGATATGTATGCTTTGATGGTTTTCTGTCTCGGCTTGTGTGCAAGTACCTTTCAAGCGAGTTAAGTACAAAAGGGAGTGGTGAAAGCAGTCAAAGGGAAGAGGGATCAAGCGAGAGAAACAGGTTGGTACTTTTGCTCCTCTTTCTTTTATCTATTAGCTATAGGAAAAGCAATGGAATTACTTTAATTGTTGTTCTAGACTTGCTACTAGGTCTAGGGGTTAGTCGTTTGAAAAGACACTAAATTTGCCCATAACAGTAGGTATAAAAAATGAAGTGAAAACCTAATGGAAAAATATAAAGGGTTATAAAATATGCTAATGAAAAAATGGATACCTACATTATCTAGTGAAAGTAAGGGTTTCTTAAATTGGGAATCTATATTGGGATCATATTAGTAGGGGATTAAATAATGTGATTTTTAAAGGTATTTTACAATAGTAGTCAAACTAAGGGTATTTTTTAGTATGCCATGAACACATGTCATATTTCAAAGTTTCATTGGTTGAAGCCATCGTGCTGCAAAGTTGCAGGTCTGAAATTTTGACTTGAAGAGGGTTGACCAACTTTGATTCTTATTGACTTAGTTTGGTTGGAGCAAATCTGAAGGGGAGTTGACTTGGTTCCTTGTGGAGGTCTTGGTATTTGTCTTGGGTCTTGGATGTCTCGCTTTGATCTGATTCTATAAGAAGAGAATTTGTTTGGGTTTCCCCCTTATGGGGTTTTTCTCTAGATTTGAGCCTATATCTTGTGTCCTTTATCTCATGTGATCGTCATGCACTTTATGTTGTGGTAATTTCTTGATAAAGTAGACATAATTAAGTAATAAAATCCTATAAACTCTCACAAGTAATTATCAAGTAAGAGGAATCAACCCTAATCTACCAACACATTGATTTTTCAACACGGTATTAGAGCTAAGGTGAAGGAAGGACAACTTAAGGATCACTTTTGTTGGCACTCCTATTGAAAGACATTATTGAAGAAATTGTTTATCTTCTATATCCCTCTCAAACGGAAAGATATATTAATAAATTCCTCAAGACTCTTAATATTCTTCTTGAAACTACCAAAGGCTACATCATCAAGTTCATCTCCAAGCTATCTAAAGGAGTAATGGATGGATTTTTTTATTCTTCTCTTACCATTTCATTTGAAGCTAATAGTACATGGGTCGCTGACAGTGGAGCTTCAAAGAACATAAAAGGGGAACATCATCAACTTGAGGATCTATCAAAAGAGAACTATTCTTACTCACTAGAACTTGGAGACAATAATAGCTACTCAGTCAAAGTAATTGGATCTACCTCCTTGGAGCTAGAAACTGGTGGACATATTCATCTCAACAATTTACTGTTTTTTCCAGGTTTAAAAAAGAAGTTACTTTCTATTTCTTTCTTAGAAGATAAAGGTTATAGGGTTTAATTTGTTAATGTAAAAGGAATTGTATGGGCTAATAGATCTAGTATTGAAAATGATAAGATTATTGGGATTCATGAGGGGAGGTTGCATAGACTTCTAACACCTGCTCCTCAAGCTTTAGTGAATTTAGATATTAACGCTTTTCAACTATGGCATAAAAGGTACCGTCACCTTCATTATAAGATATTTCCATCATTAAATAATATGGTTACTAGTATCTCTAAACTGAAAGAAGAGCATGAAGGAGTCTGTAAGGGATGTGTTGTTGGCAATAATGTGAAGAACCCTTTTACAAGCAGTGACACAAGATCCAAGGAAATTTTAGATCTCATACATTTTGGTGTTTGTGGACCTATGGTAGAGAAGTCAGTTGGTGATCATCAATAATATGTAAATTTGATTGATTACTACTCTATAAAGGCCTGGATATACCTCCTGAAGTCTAAGAGCACATGTTTCATAAAATTTGGAATTAAATAGTGGATCTAGAATTTTAAAATAACCAAAAAACTCAATTCTAGTGATGTCATTGTAATAAAAAAAATTTCAAATTTAATGAAATATGTGTTTAAAGATGAAGTATGTGAGAAATTTGAAGAGTCAAAGACGAAAGTCTAAAATTTGAAAAAAAAGGAAGAACACAACTCTAAGCTAAAATAATGGTGGAGAAGATAATTCCAGAGAAAATGTGGCTTTTTGCAAGGAAGTAGGAATTAAGAGGCAATTAATAGTTCCCTTCATCACTCAACAGAATCTTGTGGTTGAAAGGAAGAACCAATAAATCGAAGAATGTGTTATAGAAATTCTACATGACCAAGTCCTTCCCATGTTATTATAGGGAGAAGAATTTGTAAAAGTAGTATATATACAAAATCAAAGCCCTCAAAATTATTAAAATGAAGAATTCACAGGAAATAAGCCAATTGTTTCTCATCTCTAAATTTTTAAATGTCTCTTATACAATCACATCACAAATGACAAAAGGAAGAAGTTGGACCCTACAGGCATAAGAGGCATATCTTTTGGATATAGCATTTCATCAAAATATTAAAGAGTCTACATTAAGGAAGATTGTCATATTGAAGAAAATATGTCATTTTTTATGAAAATATTGCATACAAGAATTCCAAATACATTTCCATTGATTTTGATAAGGAAGAAGAACCTATCTTTCAATAAGTCTCAAGGAATGACAATACACAAGAACCTACAATGAATCATGAATAAATTGAAGGACCAAGTGAACCCATGCAGCACGTCATCATTCTAGAAACTCGAAAAAGGCCAATTTGGTTAAGGTCGACTCTATAGGATGTCAAAGAATATGAAATAGAAAAGGGGATATTTAGAGAGAGAAATAAACCTAAGAGTTATGCTTTTTAAGGATTGGGAATCCAATATAGAAGTAGTCCCTAGGACCTATACTCTTTGAGGATGAGGTAGGTCATTCAAGATGAGATTAGTCAAAGAGGACCGATATTCTTTGAGGATTGGGAATCCAAGATAAGAATAGCCTTGTAAGGACATACATGGTGAACATCCGGATGGAGTATGTGCCTTCAGATGTACTAGTGGTTGTGTTTGATTGTAAAAATCCCTAGATTGTACTATAATCTACTAGATATTTAGACCTTGTTAATCAATGCCCTTCCATATTGTAGATTAACAATATTGGTTATGATGTTGATGGTCGAAAATGCTTATCAATCCAAAATTTTCTTATGAGAATATTTGAATTTGGTTATCCTTGTATCATTTTGTGTAATTATGAATACTTCCTAGTTAAGTGGTAATCTTGAAAAATGTAACTAGTTTAAGTCTTCATAGTTATCTTTGTACTTGTATCAATATGTATTCCTTATAAAAGAAAAAAGAAGAAAAATAAAATGATTAGTATTATTATTATAGTGAAAGAATTCTCTTCATAATTCTAGGGTTTATTGATTCAAGAAGAATTGTTTTCATATGTCAAAGTCCCATTTGGACAATTTGTAACTAAAATAAAAATGTTATCTTGATTCAAAAAGAGGCACTTTATCCCAAAAGACCAAGTCATACCTGCCTTGTCAAGTCAGCCTTTAAGAGGCCAAATTCGACCTCCTGTATGGTTATAAAATGAAGAGACTTATACCTCATTTTTTCACTCACTCACAATTCAATTTATATGGAAGAAAGAACAAGAAGAAGTGTGAAGGACAACAAAGAGAGAGAATAATCCAAGGAAAGAAGAAAATTCAATTTTTTGTGTATCTTTGTTCACACATGGGAAGTTGTTGGGGTTATTGTGTGAATTATAGGGCTAGATATATCTTTTTTGTGAACATATTGGGGCAACTTTGTTCTATGAAGGTGATGGGGAAACTTTGCAAAGGTGTTAGGGAAACACTGTAAAGTTGCAGGTCCAAAATTTTGAATTGAAGAGGTTTGATGAGCTTTGATTCTTGTTGACTTTGTTATCTTGTTTCTTTTATCTCTTCTGACCTTCACACACTTTATGTTTTCGTAATTACTTGATGAATAAGACATAAATAAGTAATAAAAACCAACAAACACTCACAAGTAATTATCAAGTAAGAGGAATCAACACTAATCTACAAGCACATTGATTTCCCAACAATGGGTATCATTTTTAAGAGAAAAATTACAAGACTTTAATAAGTTCAAGAAATTAAAGTCCATGGTTAAGAATGAGATAGACTATAAAATCAAATGCATAAGATCTAATAATGGTGGTGAGTTTACCTCCAAAGGGTTTGATGATTTTTTGCAAGGCTCAGGGCATCGAAATATAGCTTATCATTGCAAAGCCTGCACGTAGAATGAAGTAGCAGAGAGAGACAACATATATGTCAGCAGATAGCTAGAGCCATGATGGGATAAATAAGTATACCATAGATATTTTGGGTTGAAGCCATACACACATCAGTGGTGATTTTAAACAAAGTACACTTCAGACCAAATAGTGACAAAACCCCATATGAGCTCTCTTATGGAAGACCTACTACAGTCAAGCATTTTAGAGTATTTGGTAGCAAATGTTATATAAGGAAGAATGATGAAAATATTGTTAAGTTTCATGCAAGATATTGTGAAGGCATTTTTCTTGGGTACTCTCAAAATAGCAAAGGCTATAGATGCTACAACAAGAATACAAGAAAAATAATTGATTGCATCGATGTTAAAGTTGATGAGAACTTTGATTTTTAAGACACATAACTAGAAAAAATAAATTCTAATGATAAAATAATCCATTATGAGGATGTAATGATGAACCTGATATAGATGAAGACATTGTATAACCCTTCAATCCAAAATCAAAATATCTTGCAAGATATGTGAAAAAACACCACCTAGATGACCAAATTATTGGTGACCTATATACAGGTGTTTCGATAAAAATAAGGTTAATGACTTCCCCTACTTAAGGACATGTATATTTGTTGTCTATGATAGATCCAAAAAACTTTTCTCAAGCCAACCAAGATTACAATTTGTCAAAGGCCATGAAGGAAGAGCTTGATCAGATCGATAACGATCATACATGGTAGCCTATTCCAAGACCAACAAATAAGAATGTTAATGACACAAAGTGAGTCTTTGGGCATAGATTGAATGAAAATGGTAAAATGGTAAGAAAAAAATAAAATTTAGTTTGCAAAGGTTATGCACAAATTGAAGGCTTGGAATTCGATGATAATTTTTCTCTTGTTGCATTATTAGAAGATATTTTCATGTTCTTGGATTTTTCTAATTTCAAGAAATTTAAAATATATCAGATGGATGTCAAATCTTCCATTTTGAATAAAAAGTTGAAGGAAGAATTATATCTTGAGCATCCTTATGTTTTTCAATTGGCAGATAAACATGATTATGTTTCCAGGCTGGAAAAGGCCTTGTATGGTCTCAAGCAAGCCCCAAGGGCTTGGTATTCTAGGTTTGATAGTTATTTTATGAAGTACAGTTTCAAAAGAGGTGCAGATAATAGTAATTTACAAGTGAAATCTCATGATGGAAAATTGCTAGTGGTGGTTTTCTATGTTGATGATATAGTATTTGCAAGTGATCCAAATCATATAACTTGCCAGTTTGTAGTTGATATGAAGGTCAAATATGAAATGTAATTGCTCGGTGAATTCTTTTATTTCCTTGGTTAACATATCACTCAAACAATGAAAGATATTTTTATTGCACAAGATAAGTATCTCAAGAAATTTTTGAATAAATTTTAACATGCTAGAATTTTCTTTGGTAAGAACTCCAATGGTCACTAGATGCAAAATTAGCAAGGATGATGAATCACGAGAGGTGTATCAGACTTTATACAAATCTATTATTGGAAACCTCTTATACTTGAAAACATCTAGATAAGAAATTATGTAGGAAGTTGGTATTATTGGAATATTTCAAGAAACCGCTAAACAAATTCATCTCATTGCAACAAAGAGGATTCTTGGATATCTAAGAGCCACAATGGACTATGGTCTTTGGTACCCTGTTAGCGCTCAAATCCACCTTAGGCTGAAATAAGGCAAGACTCAAGGCCACATCAAACCACACTCAGCCTCGTAGCTAGCCCTACGAGGACAAGAGAGGGCTCTCTCCGGGTCAAACTCGGAAAAAGATATTCGAAAAGGCTCGAGATGACCGAATTGATGACTGATTTTAGGCTAGGTATTAAGTACAAAGAGTTTAGGATTGATTTTTTATGATTTTGTTGAAATCAAGGGA